>QVNV01004414.1:0-11228 GCA_014825455.1 Pseudomyrmex pallidus | reverse complement strand
CTTTGGTACATTAATTAACGAGAAACAAATAGATCGATCTCTTCGAAATGATCGATTTAATTTCAAGTAAATTTGTTACAAAAAAATTACAGAAAAAATTCTGCGTTTTTAAAGTAAGAATATTGTTGGATGTTTGTTACATCCCTCGAAGCCTAGGATCAGTTTCCTTGCGAAATATCCGCAATCGCGACGGTATGGACTATTGGTTTGCGGATTAATTACGGCGTCAGAATTCGTATCAATATCGCGCGTTCATTATCGCTAATTCCGAATGTGTGAAATAATCGTGCACGCGATACACAGCGTATCTGCCTCATTCCCGTGGTTCCCGGACGATTAATTTACCAGTGAACGACTTACGCTCACAGATAAATTAACAATCAACGTCACGCAATCGCGCCTGTGCAAGTACATTAAATCGTTCCACGTTCCCGATTTATTTCTCGTTCCGCGGCCGAGCCCGTAGCTATTTTTTTTTTTTTTTTTCATGCTCGCTATTGTCTATTTTTCTTTGCATCTAGTGCATTATAAGACGCCTTGCTTCATAACTTGTGGAAATAACAATAAGCGGTAGATCAACAGTTTGTACACTGATTTTCCCATTAATCACATCTGCATACAAAGCGGGAAAAGTTGTTGCACGCTCGTATTCTTGTTTCAATATTATTACAAACTCCGACAAAGTATTCTGTATTCGATTTAAAAGTTGAACGTTTCTCTTTTGATAATTACTTACACTTGATGGAGAAGACTAGCAGCAACCTAACTTGAGTTTGTTGCTTCACTTTGTGAAATGCATTAGGATAATTTAAATTTACATCTCTTACGCATTAATTTTTTAAAATAATATTTGAGACAGAAAGAAGTGCCGAGAATATAACTTCGATTGGTAAACCTCACAATTATTATTTTTGCCACCTAAATATTAAGCGGTTGACATGTTTAGAACTTTGAAACAAGATTTATTTTTTTATAAATCACTTTTTAGCAAAGTTTATTTCATAAAAAAATACTTTCAACACTTTGTCTTTGCATATACAGTAAAAACAATTGTAAAATTATAACGTATGTTACTATTGTTTGCATCGATTTATACTTCTTCGCCACCGATAAGGTAGAGAACTTCGGGGCCCGGGCCCCGTGAACGGGGCCTTGGCAGAAGCGCCTCCGCCCTTCTCCGTAGAATTACAGAGAAGAGAGCACTCGGATTCCACTCGCTGTTCGCCATAAACCTTGTCCGTGGCTCGCCGGGTGCGGTGGGGCCGGTTGGGACAAGGAGAGGAGAGAGAGAAACAGTCCGCGCTATACCTTCCTCTCCCGACACCCACCTGGCGTCTCACCTGAGGCACCTTCGGGCTAAGTGCCGCGTCGGTCCGCGAGCGCGGTGCGTGTCCTCTCGAGAGTTCTCACGAGCGTCGCGTCCTGAGAAAATTCCGCGGCTTCATTTTTCGCGACTTCCGGCTGGACGTTTCGCATTCGAAACGATTCTCGCGATTACTCGCGGTTTTCTTTAAACGTGTCCACGCTTCTTTTCTCTCGAAGCGAGCGGTGAATCATCGGCGGTGAGGAGAGAGAAATCTTTCGAAGAGAACTCGACTCGCGGGTCGACGTCGACGGAGTCGCGCGAAAAGCGGATGATAATATGATGATGTGTGCGGGAAGAAAGTGCGGAAACGTCGGGGAATTCGTCGAGTTGTGAATCGGAAAGAAGGGTTTTGTAATTTTTCCTTTGCGCACGGACGCGAAATCGCGCGAGTGAACTCGGACGGTGCTAATAAAGGTGGCCGGCGCTCGTTAAGACAACAGGTATATACGCGCGTGTGTCGAAGGAAGCTGTTCTTCGCTCGTCGGATTTTTTTACGTGTGAAACGTGCTCGTCTCGAGGGGAGAAGACAGAGAGGCAAGGAAGGAGGAGGCGCCTCTTCACCGGCTACTGGAAAATCCTGCTTGCCTATCCATACTCGCGCGCGTTCAAGGACGACCGAGAGGTAAGACGCGAAATTGCAGCCGCTCCGGAATTACCATTGTGAGTCGATAGCTTCTTGTGGAAGAAGATCTTTTGCGAGCACTCGGCACATCTCTTTAGTATAATTTTAGTATAACACACGGAAAATACTAGGAAAATACAATGCAAATTTCTTAATATCGTAGAATTCTAATAAATAATTAATTAAATGGTTAATGACGAAGTGTCAGTTAAAACAGTAGTTTATATATGCGGTCTCTTTTGTAACCCGAATTAAAAAGAACAATTTATTTAACTTGAAATTCCGAAAAAAAAACACACAATAAAAGTTTGACGATATGTGATTCGAAGAGAAGTTTAAGGAAAAAATTTATTTTTTACTTCTTATTTACGGTTCTCATACTACTGTTGTTTTTTTAAATGAAGAAAAATCAGATCTCGCTGCAATAAATCCTTTTATTAAAATTAAAGTCGGTTCCTTGCCGTTTAATATTACAACGCAATTCAATCTTAAGTGAGCCTCCTAAACTTTCTACAAATGATGAGAGCAGATGAGGAAGAAGTTGGCGAACCATGGGAAGACGGGATGAATTTTTTATCGTCAGATTTGCATAAGAAATCGCGGAGCCACGGAGTAAAAATACAAAAAAAAAAAAGGATGTAAATCTGTAAACAATGCAAATTAAAAATCTTTTTCTCACGGAATTCCGATTTCTCGCATTGAATTATGTGAGAATTTAAAAAGAGTCCAAATTGCTCGCGTCAGTTACGACACTCTTATTCATAAAACAAACGGTACAATTAAAAAAAAAAAAAAAGAACGAAATCGATAACACAAGAGTACACGTAATTACAATTATTTTTAATGATACTTGAAGATTGAAATGACACGTTTATAATTAAATCGGTTAACCGTGCGATTACGCGTCGACCGTCTAAATTTTCCGAATCGGTCGGAGTGGCTGCCCTGCGCCCCACCCCCCGACCATAGAATTTTGTTATTATCTTTACGCACAAATTATGCATCACGAGAAAAAAAAAACAAAACAGCGGCAATATATATTTATCACGTCCGTTACGGCTGCTGGCAGCTTATTTTTGACTCCGCCGTGGCGATTATCCGCAATCTACTGGCACGAATTCCGACGTCGTGCCGGCCGCGATTCGATCGACCACTTATAAATCCCGTTCCGCGGACGTATTCGGGATTTATGGGTGTATTAATATTTGACCGCGCGCGGGAGAAACTCGTTTCTCTCCGTCACCTGTGCGTCGATGACGTTATTTCGATCGTGTCTTCGGCGACGCGAAAATATGGTCGGCGCCGTTAAAAGGTGTTTGTTTTTGTCGCGCGACCGCTGTTATTAATATTTTTTTTTATTCATCTTGTCTTAAAAATCTATGGCGTTTATGAAATCAGGGATCGGGGGGTTGAATACTTGAAAAACGAAGCAAGCTGTATTAAAATATCGATGTTCTTCTCTATACGTCTTGCGCTGTCTATACCTGCGCTCGCACGTATGGAAGAAATCTTAAAAGTCGACCTATGAAACATTGTGTTTGCCGTGTGCAAACTTCGTGCAGGTCGAGCGGCATAATCGCGTGTCAATAGCCGAGTTCTCTCGCGCTCGCACACCTGTTCCCGCAAGAAGATTGTTTCTCCCTCTGCCGTGTCAGAATCTTTTGCATCTCGCTCGTTTGCACTTCAATGTTACACATATATTTGTCTATCGTTCACTTTCTTGACCTCCTTTCTCACGGAAGTTTACTCTTTTTCTTGTTAACTCCAGGCGCTTTCTTTTACAACGCTCGAGCGTTTTTTTATTACCAGTTACAAGTAATTGATGAGGACACTTACGATGAGAACCGAAGTCTTTTGCCGCACAAATTGCGGCAGTTGTATTACTATTATTATTATTATTATTTTTTTTTTTTTTTTTATTGCTTTACACACAAAGTCTCGTATTTCTACGAATTGCAAAGTTTAAAGATTGTGCGAGAGTCGTGTTCATCGACGATGCTGCGATGTCTACAATGTGAGAAGCGAACGTGATTGCTTTAACTTTACATTCGCGCTAATTTACGTTACGTGTCATTAGCTCGTCAAATCGTAACGGGATGTAAGGAGTTGCGTTCATTTTTCATCAAGCGTGGACGCGTAAAGCCGCGAACAAGGCGCGAAGCAAGAGAGAGGAGGCTGTTATAAATCTGTCTTGGAACAAAACTGTTACCACAGGAGAAGGTTAGCAAGCAACTCCTTAACGAGAAAAAATCAAGATCCGGGAAAATTAGTTTGCGCGGGCATGAGACGCGCTTCTAACGGAAATGAAAATAGATTGCAAACTTATTATTATTATTTTTTTTTGCTTTAAAAAGTAATCCGTGGTTCAATCTTGATCTCGAAAATAAAAACTTATGTATTTTGTTTTTTTTTTGCTTATTTTTTCAGCGAGAAGAGGGAACGCGAGTCGGAGAACGCTTTTCGGAAAAATATATTTTAACTTCGCGAACTTTTTCCGTCGAGAAGAGTATCGGTGTCGCGTTCGCGGTGATGTCAAAATATCTCAAGACGCAAATCACACTCGTCAGGATTAAAGTGTCTTCCTCTCTCTCTGGTTATCGCAAACGATGCGTGAATAAGCCACGCGCGCTCGTGGATTTGTTACCGAACGAATTGAGCGGCGATTTCCTTATTGTCGCGGAACGCGTTCGATCGAATCGCATTATATGAGATAAATCTCGGTACAGTTAGCTCTTGTCGGACGGAGAGTTCGAGATTCATCATCGGATCATCACCGTTCCCGTGGAACTGTGTCAAGCAAAAAAAAATCTTTCTCGGTCGGAACGGTATTCGAATCGTCGTCGTCGATGAAACTTGCGCTTCTTCCACGCGATTTTTTTCATATATCTCGTCGTGGTCCGCGTGTCTTGCGGTTTCGCTATTATTTAATTCTTTATCGATCCGGCGAAACGGGATCGAAATATCGTCAGAGAGAGAGAAAAACGATAACGGATGTAACGCAGTTTCCTGCGCGTTGCTCGGTTATTTGCTCGCGCTAGAAAAGCTGCTTCTAATTTACACGTAAATGGACTTCACAGCGTGTAAAGCCCGAACGCTCGCGCATATTCGCTAAACCGGAGCGCGGCTCTCACGTAATAGTCTCGCTCGCTCGCGGAAGTCCGTTGCCCGAATCGTTTACAATGTCCTTATTAGTATGATTATTTTTGCACGAGAAGCCCCGTAGAATTTATCCCGGGGAAACGGATAATTTTGCTCGGCGACTTTAATAAAGCTTATACATAGGGAGAGAACGCGTCTTTCCGCGGAAAGGAGAGAAGATCGCGTAATTCACCGACGCCCTTCGCGCGCCAAATGCCATTCGGCTATTCTTGAGTCCGCGTCGTTATTCGCGGTGGCCGACGACGACGACGTTCTCTTTTCGTCCGCACTCGTAATTAATTAGACGCTCGTACACAGAGCGGCGGACATTCCGGCGTTGGTGCCTTACCGCTGCGTCCGCGCTATACACACGTATAGCGACAAAATGCACGTACACATATTGTATATACAACGCATACAGAGATGTACACACGTGCATTTTGTCGCGAGCGCGCACGACCCGACAACTTCGTGAGCGACGTGCTTATTAATTTAACATCGCCCAGCTGAGCTTCAAGCTTTGATTCCGCGAACGAATTTAGGTCACCGCGCGAAAAAAAAAGGAAAAATTTGTACGTTCTCATTTTATTCTCCTTCCTTCATTTTTCATTTTCGGTGTATCAAAGTACACGAAAAATAGTAGTAGAAAATATTTTTTCACGAATATATTTTTTCTTTCGCTCTCCGAAATAGGTACGCACACACACACACACACGCGCGCGCATAAATTCTCATCTTCGGTCGAGAAGAGATATCAAATCTCTCTTAGGAAAAATATTCACCGCGCGGTCGCTATAACCTGCCTACATTCTCGGGATAGAGCTTTCGCCTTCGTAAACGCGTAAATATTTTGCCATTCGACGTGCGCGCGCGTCGTCCCATATTCCTTTTCCTATATCCATCCTTTTCATCCTCCAAAATCCGCGATTCTAAAGAGATCGCATTTTATCTCCGATATAGCTTCTCTATCCGTTCTCGCGTGCATATATTTCGAGAGCTGCGAATTCCGCGCGATCTGCCAATATCTGCCGTCTCAGCGGTTCGCCGTTTCTTCTTCGACGACGATATCTTCTTCTCTAGGTGACTTCTTCGGAAGACCCGTCGACTCATCTCGCGTCTCTTCAACGGTACAGAGCACACATCTGTCGGCCTCTCGTACACATCGGCGTCGTTCCGGCTAACTGTACAGTCCCCATCGCGTTAGTTGGCCACGCGGGGATCTAATGGTTTTAGATCGCTTTCGGGAGTGAAAATTGTATGCGCGGAGTTTGAAGATCTTTTTTTTTTTTTTGAAAGAGTCGTGTATTATCTCTTGGCTGCGAGCAATTAAAAAAACTTGGATTTTCTTCGTTAAGTGTCTGGTCTATTCGTCGAACATATCCTCTTTCTCGTTCCTCAGGAATTTAAATCAATTACGATTAAGTCGGTCGAGTGAAACAGCGCGGAGTGTGCATGTGCTCGTGTGAGGTCGAATTGCTCATTGAGGCATCGAGATTGTGTCGTGTGAAATCGGTCGACGCGCGGAAGAAAATGAGTATATTGTTATCGTTAATTGGGAAATGCGCGCATTTGCCGACACAAATTGTCTCATTCATTTAAACGAGCATTGAAACAGGTGTTTCCATTGCACCTGATAAATTATGTGGCTGCAGAACGTGCGAGAGATAAAATTTTGCAATTCTCTGAAATTTCACAAAAATTATCAAATACGTCAAAATTGAGGAGAGTAAGACCGCACAAAAAATGTTCGATCAAATTTGATTTATAGAAATACGAAGTTCTATTAAAAGAGGATGATCTCTTCCCTTTACGTATTTCACTTTTACGATTCAATCCGATTATTTGATCGAATGGATCAAGATCTTTCATCGCGGATCTTGCGGAATAAATAGCAGGGACGTGGATAATAATTAAGGATCCGGGGATTGTAACAAATGAGGAGTAAAACGCGCGACCGTAGGAAAACGAAAAAGTCATCAACTTTTGCGTTCGTTTACACCGTGTGTGTGCGCGCACGCCTAGTTCGCGTGTAACGAGCATATTCTGGACAGCGGGAGAAACCAGTGGAACGCACTTGTAAACAAGAGCCGGGCGAACGCGCGCGTCGGGATTAGTGGGATGCTTAACCGGACGCCCGGTTACGTGCCGATGTTTAATTAACCGCGCGCGCGCACGTAAATTCGGTATTCTTATTACCTGGACTTACAGCGGTCGTGCGCGCGCGTAAGGATTTTCCCGCCGCTTGCAAGGTAGGTAGTAAAGAGTTGCGCAACTACGCGTAAATTATTCCCGGATCGTTCGCGCGTACGTCCCGGACCGTAGCGCAAATTGTGATCGCTCGAAAACCCACGCAATTCTTACCAATGTGTAGCGTCTTTTGAAAAAGTAACATCGAGATGACGATTTCCGAGAATCGAATTAACATATTCATTAGTCGATGTGAACTGCCCGCGCGCGTATTTCGACGTTTTCTCACGCGGCCAATCGAATAACTCTCGGTAACTTCGACAGAGTTCGTATTAATTTCTAATTAGATAGCATCGACACTGGCGTCAGACAGAGAGAAAGAGAGAGGAGGAAAAGATTTATTTCATTAAAATTCCATCTGTCTCTTTAACAATCGATCGACACGTAATAACTGTCGATATATGGCGCGAGGAACGTCCACTTAATTCTTCTCTGATGATCTCTTTGTTTCGTCGGAACAAGAATAACATGTCTGTTTTGCGATATATATTTTTCTACGAAGAATTCTGTTTCGAGAGACGCCAAGTACTCGCGCTAATTTATCTAATGAGAGACGAAACGACCGCGTCGAAACTCGCGCCGGTAGTCGCGAACGAGGATTGCTAATTAACGTACTTCTCTCTATAATAGGCCAATCGATATATTATATACGTACACTTTATAATCGAAGATAATTTCTCCCCGCTTCCCGGTCGCGAACTGCGCGCGTTGCTGCTAGCTACGTTGCCAGCTTCCGAAGATAAAATATTAAATAGGAACGCGATGGGAGAAGAGAGATTGCATGCCGGGGATACTTTTATTATAATCCGTCGGCCGTGCTTCTTTTTGCATTGTCGCTTAATGCACCGTGCGTCTCAAGGTAACCCCTGTTTCATGCTTATTAAAGTCGATTACTATTAATATTTAGCGTTTAAGAGATTGCTACTAATTGATGCTTTGCCGCGCAACGCCAATATTTCGATTTGTTATTATCCGCATATTTTTACATTGCGCGAAAAAATAATTACAACGACAAAAAATACGAGAGAGAGAGAGAGAGAGAGAGAGAGAGAGCACGTTATTTCTACAGACCCGTTATTACAAAATCACTTTGTTATTATAATAATTTTCACTTTTCAATATTCTTTTCCGCGCGACGAAAATTGTGCAGAAATGTTTGCCTCCTCGATGAGTAATTTCGTGAAATGTAATTTATGTATATCGACGAAAAACAAAAAAAAAAAAAGAACAGTCATCATCAATGAACTACTCGAGAATCGACGTGGCAATTTTTCGTGGTTTCCGCGGCACGTCGCCGTTCACTTTCGCGGTGTGTTTCACGGCGTTGAGAGAAGAACCGGCGAGATTAATTTTCACGGCGGCTGCGAAGGACGGGAGAGAAAGATAGAGAGCGAGCGCGCGCGCCCGCGGATATAGGAGCGGAGAATGAAAACCTCCCGGTAAAACTAGTTGCTCGACAAAAACTAGACGCTATTCAAAGGTCGTTTGTAGCACGGGACCGACAGCGGGAGGGACGAGAGAGAAGAGAAGAGCAAGAGGACGGGTTGCGCGCTCGTTCAGCAAACGGTGGTGCGGTAGCAAAAGGCGGATGCGCCGGGAACAACATGAAGAAGACGGGCGGAGAAAAGAAAGAGCTTGAGACAGCCAGGACGAAATGATTTCGTTAAGGGAAGAGACCGCACGTGTCGTGTCCGGGGGTCCCTGAAAGCCGTTTTTATTAAACCACTCGTGCACGCGCAAAAAAAAAAAGAGGTCTGTCGCAGCGTGCGCGTTCGCGCGCGCGAATCGACGAACCGCTGAGGTACGTTCCATCGACGAACGGCGATTGAATTGATTATCGTCCTCGGTCTGACAAATCGTAAACTCCGTTGAAATGACATATTATTACGCACCGACGTGTATTACACGCGTTGTTAATGGCGTTATATGTTTGTCCGTAAAGAAGAACGTACGCTCGTACGTTTCATCAGAAAATTCTGCGCTTACACGGATGTTGTTCGTTGAATTGATTGATGTACATATTTGTGTTTCCGAGAAATATATTATTTAAAAGATAATAATAACGTGCATATACTACTAAATCGAAAGAGGTTTTAATTTTTCTATTAATTGCACCGGTAATAATTCGCTCGTCGAAATATTACACGCTGTTCCGAGAACGAAGTGCACAGAAAGCAGTAAAATCGCAAAATCGCATATTTTACAGTACAATATTTTTGCGCGCTTCGTATAATACATGAACCACTGAACACGGTTACATTTAACGAAGAAATTGCAAATATGCGTGTAAGAAAAAAGAAATGTAGAAAACACGACGTGCTTAAAAAATTAATCTTCGCCACGTGCTGGTATCTAGATAGGAAGAAAAAATGGGGGAAAAACCCGCAGTTACTCTTAATTTTCTGTCATTTCTACCGGTATTTTTGCCCGGTAATACTGGGGCGAAAATAATTACATTGCTGTTACGGCGTAATAAAATTCAGAAAAAAAGAGCGAAGGACCGATGGTGAATTACAATATTATAATAAAACCGCATAAGTAATAATAAAATAAAAAAAAAAATAAAAAAAAAAATACTGTGAAATACGCGAAGATAAAACGGCGTTATACGCGTTTATCGTACGTATTAATCCGCGTCGTAAAAAGGCGCGCGGTCTTTAAAGTGACTCTCGTCGGAAGAATCGCATATATAGCGCTGCGAGAGAGAGAGACTTATCAATCGATGTTGTGTTGCGCGGATTTGAATATGCGCCGAGTTTATTTAACCGGTTCGGTAACACACCGCGCGGCGTAAGGTAGAATAAAAACGACCAAGATGAGAAAGGGATGGGGAAGAGATCCAGGAGAGGAAAGTGGCTGATAGGCGTGCTTACGCCTGGTCATGCTGTTTTTCCACAACGGCCGGAGCTGTCGTCTTATCACTTGGGTGTCGCGACGCCCGATCTCGTCATCGCGTCGAGATGTGCACCGCACATCTCAATTATTTTAATATAGACATATATCTCTTCGACACCGCGGCTCTATTATCTCTCTTCGATCGAATTATTTTCGAATTACTTTGCATTTATTACTTCGCGTCGACTTCTCTTTTAAATAGGAAATTATTATTATTATTATTATTATTATTTAAATAAGAAATTCTTATTTTAATTTTATTGCCTGTTTGTATTATTTAATTTCATTGCTTCGCATCGACTATTTCTTCTAAATGAGAAATTTACAATTCAATGCGCGACGATGTTTTTTTTCTTCAAATTTTTTTTTAATTCAAATATTACGCTGAATATTGCGCTGATTAAATTTGTATAATCGCATTAAAGACGTATCGAAAATCTTTTGTGCTGTTGCGACCCCGCGAGATCGGAGCGGTAATTTAATTAATCCTCTTCGAGAGGATGGTGTTTTCTTTTCCTCTCTTTCTTTCACGCTCGCTCTCTCTCTCTCTCTCTCTCGCGTTGATAAAAACAGTTATGATCGATACTTGTGCAAATCGTTACGGGCGTCGTTACGGTCAGTTCAGTCTCTCCTTCGATGCTCACTGATAATATCGACACAGTTTTGTTCCCGCGGCGGAGAAAGACGGCGAGGTCTTCGATTATAACGACTGAAGCGAGTGTGCAGCATAGCGTAAAGAAGCGCGATCTGTTTTCTCGATTTAACCCTGGCCTCCCTCTTCCCCGACGCACACGAGCTTAATCGTAAATCTCGCATTTTTCCTTCCTACTTGCTTGTGTGTACATCCACTTGTCGCATATTGCGCGATTGCGCGGCCGTGATAAGAAGAGGCGTGCTACCGGCAATAAACATCATCCAGGAAGAGAGAAGATTGACGAGAAGAGAGAGAGAGAGGAATCG
>QVNV01004387.1:0-13006 GCA_014825455.1 Pseudomyrmex pallidus | reverse complement strand
ATCATCCAACAGAATTTTTCCAGTGCTTTTCACATAAAAGAAGATCTTTTACATGTCCGACATGCTAAAATAACAAATTTTTGTATTATGTATATGAAATATATTAAAATAATTACACATTATGCATGTGTACATCTTACCTTTCTATAAATGGTGCTCGCATACTTGTTGTAATAGGAGTAGGATTAGCTTCATTAAGTTTAAAAACGCTCTCAATACGAGCAATTTCTGTGGAAGTTGTGTCCATGCCACAAAAAGCAGCCCAATCATTTACAACCATTCCGGCAGCAATCACATTGCTACCTCTATTTACTGTTCCTGTCTAAAATAAAATAACATACTAAATTAATAAATTATTAATTAAAAAGAAAAATTAGTGGACTATTCCTTGTCTTACCGCAAGTGGTACTTGTAGAAGAGAAGATAACTCATCCTGTTCCTGTATAGACATGTTAGGATGCACTAGACCACCTTGATTAGAGAAAATACAGTACGATCCGACAAGAACATTACTCGCGACAGTTTGTCTGAATACTTCCACATTTAAGGTATCGGATAAAATTTCTTCAGTTTCCTGTATAAGAAGTTGCAACAATAAGTCATTGCAAATGACATGAATTAGTTTTAAATTTCTGATCTGATAGAATCAATATATATCAATTCAATATTCACTTTATCCAGATCTGGATGAATTAAAGCAACATAATCATTGCACGCTATGACATTCCCAAGGGCAGAAAGTCTCTCTTCTACCCTCTGTACTTTTACATTATCAGGCAAGGAATTTCTAACATGTTGCAGTTCTGTATCAGTTGTTGTATTTGGCATTAACAATCCATTTTTGTTTCCTGTATCATAAATATAAATATTCATGAGAAAATATGTAAATATTTAAAACAACTTTTCAAAAAAAATTTGTGAGAAAAAAGAAAAAGTACTAAAATTTGCTATACTTACCAACACACAGCCGTCCTATAATTCGACATCCTGCTATTGATGCATGAATAACTGGAATGGTATCGTTTAATTCTGCCTCAAATACACTAGAAAAGTATGTCCACAACTTAAATAATGTTTTTATATACTCAAACATTGTACAATGTAAAACATAAAGAAATTCTTACACAGTAATATTAAAATTGTTAATGACCAATATTATATTACGCAATAATTACGCTAGAGAAAGTTTGAGACAGTTGTCAAAAACATGGATTCTTGAAAATTTAATTCTACATATATATATATATTATACAGCTCAATAACTTTTAGGTTATAATATCAAAATATCACATCTCGTTATTATTGCTCGTTATTAATAAAATGTCACATGTACTCTGATTAACAAATAAATTAAAATTTACTACCAGTGTATCACAAATATCGATTGCACATAGTTGCGTTATAAATGACGTCATTATCACCTGTAAAAGTTTTCGGATCCACCGATTGCAGTCAAGCAATACGAATTAGTCAACTTGGAGAAGACGCCGATTTCATTGTTGTTTTCGAATTGTACACGTACAGCCATGATAACGATTATACGTTTACATCAGTATTCGACGAGTCAAAATTTCGCAAATTTATTTGCGTTTAGAAATAGCGATAAATTTATGACACACGCGAATGCGCTACTCACAAATTTCTAAGCGTGTATGTCGTTTGCAGCCGCGGCAACACACGAGGTTTCCGTTTCCGTCAATTTCCATGAAACACAAAAGATGAACGCAAAATGTCAAGACGGCACACTCGAGCGGTCATTCCGCTTTCTTTCTAAGGTTAAATCTCCAGTGCAAGTGATCATCCATTATCAGAATTGACCAATCACAGATTGACTTGGCTTGACTTGATTGGCAATCGCAACTGTAATGTTGCAAACAAATCACCAATCACAGGCCAGCATTGTCTAACGTTAGAAAGAATTCTGGCGCAATACTTCCGCGCGGATGCGCTGTAGTCGATCAATCAGAAGATTTCACAAATGTCACGAAACACAATACGGCTGTTGAAGTTTCACGTTTGTTTCACGTTTGACAAGTTCATCGCGTGTGATTCCGTTTTTGCTGTAACATTTTCGTAACCGTAAGTTTTTCTCTTTTCGGTACAACAATGTCGACGTGTTGCGCGAATTGTATAATCGCATATTTCGCGGCTGCATTTGCGACGGCATTCGAGTGATTGCTCCCCACTATCTTTGCCGCCATTATGCGGCAGTTTTTGATTGAAATAACATATCGCGAGTGAATTTTTCCTGAACTCAATACGTTATCAGATCAGCGTAATCAACGGACGTTTACGTTAGGATTTGTGCAAGTTCATCGCATCTTTATATACATATTTAAGAAGGAAATAGAAGAAAAATCTACTACTGCTTTATGGAGAGTTTTATGTCATCACACGCTGAGGTATGCAACGACAAGAGCGGTAAGAGCTTAACTTATGACTTTGTCAAAAGCTTGTTTATGTTACATTTATATTCGTGTGTCTACAGAATTTTTTAAATATTGTATAATGTAGAAAAATTGCAATGTCTCATCCCGCACATTTGCCGCCGCTTTGTGGCGCATTTTGTATCGGTTGCGAAATTTGCTGCGACCTCGTCGATGAACTCGATCCGGCAATTAAGAATGAGAAAATTTCAACAAAATTTGCCGGCGAAGAGAAAACAGAACAAAGCCTAACTCTGTATGAAAAGAACGATACACAAATATCGCACGACGTTGATAAGTATCATAGTCAAAAGCGCGGGAAATGCTCAGAGAAAACTTGTTGCCGAAATGTCATGTGCGACTGTACTAATATATATCATACGGCGTGCACCTGTTCTCGTAAACGTGTTGCACGTGAAGCAAGATGCAAAAGCGTGAAGCTGCATTACATAGCCTTGTGCTGCATCGGTAAATTGGCCTGTTGTCGAAGATCGATCAGTCCACGAGGAAGAGGCGAATGTCGTTGCATCACAAAAAGGTGCTGGTAATTTCTCATGTCGTAATATATATATTGAGACATTGTATATTTTTGACAATGGGTGAAATGTCGTTTCTTGATACAAACGATATATTTTTTTTATAAAAGATACTTCAAAACTAAACTTTTTTTACAAGTTTTTGAAATGCGACATTTCGTATCAACGATATCAGAATAATTAAAGATAAGTAAATACGGAGCGATAGTAAATTGCAGAAAGAGAATTAAAATGTGATCTTTTTTCTATTAAAAAATTGGTATAATGGTTGATAATACAATAATTTGCACGTTTTTTTCTATATATAACTAGACTAGTTCTAATTTTTGGAATTGAAATAGATTAGATAAAATGTGTGTTGTTTCTTCATAAATAAAATAACAAAAATATTTTTTTTTTTAACTTATCACTGACAGTTTACTATTTTTGAGAGAATATTGCAAAATATCACAAGAACACGTTGATGTTTTACAACACAAAGTTTTTATTTCTTAGCGGCAGTCAAACGAGTTCGTTCATGAGTTTGTAATGTAAATATTCGAGAGATAATTTGTTCGCTTCGAGAATGCTTCTGTTATTTTACATTTATTAGATATTTTCACAATGTAATTTGCACAACGTTCTCCTTATCATAAGCACCGATTAATTCATTTATTCTTACAAGCTCATGGACGATAAAGTTCTTATAATAGCTTACTCTTACAAGACGTCAGTAAAAATAGTGACTGATGAAAATCATTGCTTTATTAACAATATTGTTGTAAACGTTATAAATATGCGTACTTCCCGTTTTGTGATTGGTTCTGGGATTGTATCGATATCTTAATTTCAGTGAATTTGACAGCAGTGACATATGTGAGAGAGTCTTTCGTCGTTGCTCCATCTTTCGATCTCGACGGATTTGCACAATTGTTATATTATATTAATTCTTACTTGCGTGCGAAATTATCTAAACATATTCTATATTCGCGTAATAATCGAGACGATGACAAATCTACAGTTTCTTTTTTTTTATATTTGATGCTATGTTACTTTGTGATTTTTTTTTTTTTGTTTTTTTTATTCGCTCTTACTTTCTATCTTACTTTCTTTCATCCGTGTGCATACATACATTCGGTACAAAATAAGCTTAGCGAAATCTTCAATTGTTTGGCTTGAACGTCGTATATTGCGGCGGCTTCTCGTTCCTGCAATGGGGCTTCAACGTCGCTAAGCGATCGGGTTTGAGAAACAGCTGCTCCCCCTGCACAATTTCCATCTTAACCCTCGGTATCTCGCAAATTTCCATCCGCGCAATTAACTCGCTATATAGCTCGTGATACAATTTAAACCTTCAATATTGATTATACTGATCAAGAAATTCATCTTTAAAAAATATTCTCGCACACATCTCTCTCAAAAACTTGAAATATATTACATTATTTAATACAGAGTAAAAAGTTACAAAATGCTACACGATATATAAATTATATTTCTTAAAAATATATCGATAAAACAAGAATTTTCGTTAATTTCAAAACCAAGATGTGTATTTAAAGTTAAAACAGAGATTGAAATAAATTAAATTTTTGAATTGTATTTGAGGATTACGAACTGTCAATACACGCTGTTAACATAAAGATAGATATGTTATTTCACGTGGAGATATAGAGAGCTAATGGCGGATTTTGATTGCATACAGTGCGCAACTTGCTATCTCATAATATTCTACGGGAAATTCATTACTTGGCAGTCAGGGGTAAAAAACTAGCATAGAGGGTGCAATCTGTGCAATTCTACTCGCGTCCATCAAAA
Organism: Pseudomyrmex pallidus; assembly: GCA_014825455.1. Classification (NCBI taxonomy): domain Eukaryota; kingdom Metazoa; phylum Arthropoda; class Insecta; order Hymenoptera; family Formicidae; genus Pseudomyrmex; species Pseudomyrmex pallidus. The sequence continues at coordinate 8,250 of QVNV01004387.1, read as the reverse complement.
TGTGACGCGAGAACGTAAAGTTGCAGGGTTGTTCTACATCCCCGACAACGCAGGTGCCAAATAGTCCAGGCTACAGTTAGGGTAGTACAGATCCAGCATAACAGGCAAGAGAAAGACCGAAACTAAGGAAGTCAAGAGCATCAAAGTACATAATATATATACATAAGTGAAAATGCATTATATAATTATCTTTATATCGCGTAATATATATTTTTTTAATTCTTTATTATTTTTTAAAGTTATTTGAAAAATAAAACTTTATAAAAACGAGATCAAGATACATAGAAAAAGTTTCGCAATTTCGAGATGTACGGGATCAGGATATATGCGGGAATGATTTTTTTTTTTTTTTTTTTTTAATGATGACAACTTTATACACGAAAGAGAACTCGCGCGTGCACGCACGCGAGCGGAGAATTCTTCCGAAACTATTTTATACGCCATACAACAAAGTTCCATATCATTAATCCGATTACAAAGTCAGTGATACTCGCCTCGGACTTAATTTTAATGACGATGATATAACAGTCAGGAGATACAATATGGTCGATCTTACTAGGACGATCAAGATAAAGACGGCAGAGAAAAGACGGTGCGTCGTATTTTGAGTGAGAGATGAAAGTAATCAGTATAAGGGAAATTCTTTCTGTACACAATCCGCGCAATGCAGGCGAGGGTGCAGGGTACAAATAGAAAATGCAACATGCTCACTCACGTTGATCGAGACACTCTGAAACGATCTGTACAGATTGGTTCTCGTTTTTCGAGAGTCCCTTTTGTTTTGTTTTTTTTGAACCGATTTAAATTATCCTCGTACGTTGTATACTACTGCGAAATCAAATCACTGTGTCGGCCGTCAGTCGTTTAAATTACTCCTCGTAACAACGATATAGAAGCTCATTATAGCAGTGTCGCGAGTAGGCAATTACATCGCTGTTAACTCTGTTGAACTTTCATTGATTGGACGATGACGTGTCAAGAGGGTTGTGATGGTATATATGTACAATATATGTGTATGTACATATGCACTTAGTGTATGTGTGCGTGTGTGTGTATGTGTGTGTGTGTGCGCGCGCGCGTGTGATTGCGATAGAGAGACAGTAATAGATCGTCATTAAATTGTAATGAGCACGTACTTCCAACTAATTAGTACTTATATCATACAAATATTCTTTTCGGTATCTGTTTTTTTTTTGTGACGAGTTTTCTTTTACAATGCTTCATCGGTGTTTCAAAACACCTTAATACAACGTCAACGAAAACAAGAGTGGCAGTGTGTTAGTTTATATCCGCTAATCGCGTCTAACAATTGTTTTTCTTCCGACAAACGGAACAGTTACGGAACGCGTAACGGTGTTTCTCGCGTTAACAATCATATAATTACAACTATATTTGTTCGTGACAACCGTGTGTAAGTGTGTTTCTTTTCTCGAAAGTTGGATTGCGGCTGATCTCGATGCGCGGACCGGCCGTCCGTCGTCTCAAGCGCTGCTACTTTAAAGCGTAAATTCGGCAGTCTAGGTCGAGCGGTTCAGTCTTATGTTCTTGAATCCCGCAGAACGCGCGGTTGCAGAGAATACACTCCTTTCTGTATGCAGGCGAAATCAAAACAAAAACCAAAGATGAGCTATTCCCCCCCCTCGTGCGAAAAACGAGAAACTCGCTTGAGAATTGATGGGAATTCAGAGAGAGCTATTTAAGCATTTCCATTCTCCATCGCAAATGAATTCCGCTCAATTCATCAGTTTTTTGTAATTCGGGCACATTTTTTACTCTCTCTCTCACACATACACACTCGACACGCTCTACTTACGTGTGTACATCTATCTAAATTAAATTACAAACAAGGACATAGCGGTAATTGGTGGAGGGACACCCGGGAAACTAAATGCAACCAAATGCATGCGTAATGCACCCTACCGAGCGCATAAATCACTCAAGCGACTATCGCGATCGGAGAACGTAACTCGTCGTTCGATACTTGCGGCGCGTCGCGTCGTGTCGCCGCATAAGTATTGTAATTTAACGTTGGATCGTCTAAAAACTTCTTGCGCGAATCTCTAATGGATGGTGTCGTCTCACGTATAATGTCGCATGTATATATATATATATAGTAACGTATTATATAACGATCGCGCAATAACGCATCATTATAAAGTTGTACGCGTGCAAAAATAACAAAGGAGAAATGTCGCACTCTCTCATCATCGGTGAGAAGCAAATTTTTGGACGACCCACACAAAAAGTAGAGTGTGTGTTTGATACATTAAAGCGTATAACGTGTATGTGTGTATATGTGTGTGTGTGTGTGTGTGTGTGTGTTCTATACATCTCTCCACATGTTGGAACACATGTTTCGGGAGAACACAATACAACATTTTTATTTATATATAAAACCTTCGAGGTCTTTCCGGGAGAAAAGGTGGAAAGTTTGCGCTCCTCGTTCCTTGCCTTTTTTAATCCGATTTAGCGTGTCCCGTTCTTCGTCCTGTAGAAGGAATTTTTCCTGCGCCAAGGATTGCACGCTCTCATTGACTCAATTAATTAACACAATTACAACATTTACAACGTGTGTGGGGGACGCGTCAACGTTCGAGCAGTTCGTATAATTGTATTATATTTTCCTGCTGTGCGTGTGGTCTGTTATTTGACGAGCCCCCGAAAACGAAAGATAGATACGAGATATATATATGTATATAGTTATCGCGACAAACAGTCCGGTGAAAAAAAAAAGAAAAGAAAAAAACAGGCGGTAACATCGTTAATGCGATTTAAATCACCAGAGTTTAATCCAGACAATTCGTTGCGCATTCAGGTCAAGCATTTGCAGTTTTGCTTTTCGCATCGATTAAATTTGTACGTGCGTGCGTTACAGGTGATTACTCTAAAAAAAAAAAAAAAAAAAAAAAAAAAAAAAAAAAAAAAAAAAAAAAGAGAAAAAAAATCTCAAAAGCGGAATAGCTAATGACAGTGATGAGTGATATGACAAAATGGAAGCTCTGTGTGACGCAGCGTTGATACTCTTTATATACTTACATTAAAGAGAATGAGTGGAGTCTTGCGTTAAAAAATGCACGTGCGAGAGTATAGCAAAGGATTTTTTAGAAAGATTGCTTTTTTTTTCTCTCGTCACTTGAATTATTATTCACAGAAAAGTATGCTCTGCTAGATATGTGCCAACAAATGTGAGAGAGACTCATTAGAAAAGTAATCAACAATTAAACAAAATAATGGTAGGTGTACTAAACGTATATTATATGTTTGCAGTGCGAAACTCTACGATCGTAACCAGCTAGCAACGTGTTGAAAAAATAATAAATGTCAAAAGAAATTTTGTCGAACGAGAAATTCACATGCAATTGTTGTGATGGAAGCGCGTGTGTTTGATGCGTGACAAATAAAAGAGAAGAAGAAAAAGAGAGACGAGAAAAAGGATAGACAAAGTGCGAGAGTACGAAGATAAAAATGCATAAAACGGACAGTGAGAGTGCGAGGACAGTTTCGTTTCGCTTGTTTCGTTTCTTATTTTTAACTTATCTGACCTGCAACGTATATTGTCCGTGAGGTTGCCCGTGATGATGATGCCTCTGATAATGTTGCTGTTGGTGTTGCGGATCGTGCTGATAGCACTCCTGCTGGTATTGCTGCGACGGGACGGGTTTCAGAACATGATTGGCTCGCTTCTCCGGAACAAACTGCTGACTCGTACGCTCCATCGTATCCACTGCCAAGCGTGGATCCTCTATCATAGCGTTAGAAGCCTTTGTGCTGTGGAAATAGCGGTTATCGTTTCGGTTTCGTTTCATTAGATGCTTTGCGTGGGTAGAGATACACACACCAATCTTTCCGGGTCATGCTTTTAAAGAAGTGCTTGATTCATTTAGGTCAGAGAGCGTTCTAAATTCACGCACAAATTCACATATGTGGTGTTGTGTAATTAAATAATTCATTGCTTTTAGCGATCTCTGATTTGAACAAGATTTTGTTTCCGGTAAAAGATCAATTGTCTAGAAGTTCTTTTGAGAGACAATATGTAGCATTTTTTGATTTGTCATAAGTAAGAATAGCATTTGGTTAATTAAATCTACTACTTCATATTTTTTAAACGATTTTTTTACTAATTGATTTATATTTAATGATAAATATAACAACGATGGAAACGACTCAGAAACTAGCGCGTTTTTGCGACATTCGTGTCCTTTTGCCTATATAATAAAATTCCCGTGAAATTTCTCTCCGCGTATGCAAATGCGTAGACACTCCAGTCAAAATGTACACAATATTGGAGTATTGCGCGTGATCTACCAGCGGTGGTGCGACGCGTCGCGTCTACTCGCCAATAAATCACCGTGCAACATCGCAATATCGCGTGCTTACCAATGCACTTGCTGCAACGTCGGTACTGTGTTTCTGGCTACGCAGCATCTACTATCCGAGCGTAGGAAACAAACGAATCCCATTATCAGTACTGCGAGCACCGTGAATCCAGCTACCGCGCCGATAACGAGCGGGATCTGCGGCAGAGAAAAATATTCCATGCGCGTCGCGCCGCTAAAACACTTTGCGCGAACCGCGAGCGGTGTATCGATCCATAAAAGAGAAAAAAAAAACAAACAAAACGAGTATAAGTAGATTTTTCTCTTCATCTTTGTGGATGCTATAAATATTTAAATACACGTGTGTATATATACACACGCGAGAAAAAAAAGAGGTTTTAGTAGAATAGCAAGAAGATTAGTTACTGTATGGCCTGCGAGAAAAATTTGCTAAGCAAATTGGATTTGAATTGAATTTTTTTGTTTTGCAAACAAAACGTTTTGTTAATGAAACAAAAACTTTAGCAGATTCAGCAAATTTTTCTTGCTGTGTCTACGGTACAGAAAAATATACCCCCAGCTATTTACGTGAAACATTACGATTGCAAAAAGATTTTTGTTTTTTTTTTTATATTTTACCTGACCGGGTTCGTCAACCCTCAGCATGAGCACACGTCTGTCACTGCCGCGATCGTTCTCCACGATAACGTGATACAGCCTTTGATCCTCTTTCACCGTGGTTGTCAACTCTAAGATCGCTAAGTAACAATCCTCCGAAGCCAGCGGCTCCAGATCGAGCGCGTGATACCGCGGTTCCAGAACTTCACCTGCCGATAATAGAACGACTCCATGCATCTCTCGACAATTTGCATTTATTCCCCGTATCTATTCCGCTTCTACGTTCAACTGAAATAAAATGTCGCAAAATCAAATCAACCTTTTAATTCAATGCGCATTCCACTGTGAACGAAGAAAAATAATCAAGAAAATGATTGCTTACTGGAGATACGTGGCAGAAATCAATTAAATCAAACAAAGCTGTACAAAATTAAAAAAAAAAAAAAAATGCACTAAATAATAACAAAGTTGAGATAATTTTGAAAACGTATACATACAAATACGATAGTTGTGTACATAAAACTTGCTAAATACTGTATACTCGGTTTCGGTATAATGCAGGCAATTATCCGAGAACAAAGAACTGTGTCAACAGGAGACTAATTAATTGCTACCTTGAATAATAATAACGGAGGCGGGAAAAATTGACAGCGCGCGAATAGAGAGCATCGATTTGAGCGAAAATTGCTCTCAAGACCGTAAGCTCGAGTTACACGTGAATAATCAATTAACTAACTAAAGAGAGTAATTACGAGTGCGGCAACGCGCTCATCGATAAGGTGCCTGCTGTCGAGAAGTGCCAATTATACTGACAAAAATAAAACAAAAATAAAACAATGTGTACTCATTCCCAGGGCAAAGCTCGAGTGAACTTTTCTCACTGATCTTCGTCGACCAGTTTGGCCGATGGCAGAAGGTGGAAGAGGAAAACTTGACAGAGCAGTTTCGCGAACGTAGATAAAGGAAGACGACGAAGAAGTAGAAGAAGAAAGGAAACAGAAGACCGTTGATAATTATACTACGTCGCCGTTTGCAGTATTCGAAACAAAAGCCAAAGTAGAGTTTATACATTAACGGTTCGTTGGAGGTGACGAGCGCGTTTCATCCCGCGGAGACGCATAACGAGAAGGGAAACACGTAACGAAGAGAGGGTAAAGTTGGTATCCGGATACCAACGACGAGAAGTCAAAGCGATATAAAGTAAAGTCGAGTTAGCTCGCGCGTCGCGGTTGTAACAATTTTACAACGTGCTGCGAAAGCGCATATCTATCTCGTTTTGCACTATGCTGACCGTATCTCGCGTTGTTTACCGACACGTTTACAAAGATAAACGTTAGTACGAGTTACTACTACTGTTTGCGGCGAGCACGTGCGGCGAACGATCCAAACGCGCCCATTGTATCGCGAGAGGGAATAAAACAAAAACAACCTACGCGAAGATCAATGTTCCTTTAAACCGTAATAGAAAGTTTTCGGTCCATTAATTTCTCAGTTTCTTGCTGCTTCGAATGGCGTTCTTTGTCATTTGTTCGAATGTGATGTAAACGCTATCTATTACCGTACTGTATAGACTTTCGACGTTTTACGTCTCGCGAAATATCTCGGACGAGTAATTTTTGAAACGATTGTATTAACGACGTTAAAAAAATAAAAACGAGATAATATTATTTAGAAAGTTGCTACGTAAAACAAAGGCAAAAGCTTTTGAAAGCGAAAGCGAAGTTGAGAATACTTCTCCTAGCAGTAGTTTCTCGTGGTAGTTAAGATCAAGTCTCTAACCCGCGTGCAGTCTGGTGCTGCCCCATTCCCAGGCTACGAGCCGCGGCTTCGGGTCCGAGCACAGTCTGATCTCTAATCTGGCCGGGCTACCTTCCGTCGTCACCACGACGAACTTCTCCGTGATGGTCGGTTTCACCACCTGCGACACATGTTTAACGTCCTTTGAATGAGAAAGTTGGTTGCTAAGTCCTGCGATCATCGAAACGATGAAACGTTCCACAGGCCAGTTTATAACATGGCGACGAGACGTTTTTTAAACAGTTTATTTTCGCCACCGTTCGCCGCGGAAAAAAATAAAAAACATACGATCGCTATATATTTCATCGTGTATGCGCGGAAACGTTTGCAATAAAAATCAAAATATCACTGATGAATCGTCGCGATTCTTTTCACCACGCTACATGTCGGAAGCCACGTGAAAAAGAGAGAGAGAGATAGAGAGAGAGAGAGAGAGAGAGAGAGGCGTTATCAGGAAAAATAGCGGTAGCGACTCAATAAACGTTAGCAATTTAATTCAGATACGAATGATACGTGACTAAGCGCTAAACACGAAAGCGAAAATGATATTTGATTTGCAAACAGAAACCCCGGCGCGGTATGTGAATACAATTTTCGACGGTGAAAGAAAAATATTTTGTGATTTATGACCGTTAAAATTTCATTCGATGTAACATTCCACACCGTAAAATGAAAATATTTTAACGACGTTATATATATTTGCATTACGAGAATATGTTCTAAATAAAATAATCCGTATTCATTTGCGCCGGTATCGCGTTTCGAACTTCTCCTGATTTATCAATTTCAGATTGAAGTGAGCGCGCGCGCGCGCGCGCGTAGAAATGTGATTTATCATTTTCGTAACATTTATATTATAATACGTAGCAATATATAGACACTTGTCGCGTATTTGCAACGCGTATCGCGATCATAAAACATTGATTTCATTACGTCGATATTTCAGTTGACTTCCAGATGAAATAAATCATAATCAAAGCTCCTTTCTCATGACATTCTCAAAGAGAAAGAGAGAGAGAGGAGAGTATTATGTCATACATGCGCGCAATTCTGAAATCAATTTGGTCGACATATCGACCTCACACCAACGCTGTTAAATTTCGATATATGGCTTGGCGTATTAAATGAGACGGAAATCACAGCTTTACGTAGCCAGTGATTCGCATTAAGTTGCGTGCGTTTTGCAAGTGAGCAAAACTCCGCAAAAAAAAAAAAAGCTGCGATACATAGAAAAATTGAATTTTTGTTATCGTCATTAATGATATCAAATAATTGGCTATAAAATTCGACTACCGATCAGACGCGAGATATCGGAATATCACGAAAAATAGAAATAGAATTCACTGTTGTTATTTTATACTTGCAAACAAAAACCGTTTCCACACACAACGATGTAATATCGGATTCCTTGGCGAATCAAAGAAACAGTTGTTGGAAATTTCTTTCATAACAATGCGCATTTGTATGACAGATCATTACACACGAAAGTATCAAAGATTTTTTTTCACCTAATTGTTAT
>QVNV01004386.1:0-28154 GCA_014825455.1 Pseudomyrmex pallidus | reverse complement strand
CGTAATAACATTTTAATAAAATGACACAGAAACATACGTACGTAAACTTGTCGCATCTTTTTCTCTCAGCAATTAAAAGCAGATATGATAGAAAAGTGACTTACGTGTGCGCGTGAAAGTACGTGTCAAGGGAAAGCGGATCTATAGCGAGAGTCTGCTGTATATCGCTGCTTGATGGCTGAAAATTGCAATTTAGCATATTGCAAAGAACAAGTTAAACAGGATTAAGTCTTTCGAAACTATCGCACATACCTTTCATGGTTATTCACCAATTTAGACTCGAGTCTGTTTTTTTTTCTCTCTATCTCTACTTTCTCTCTCTCTCTCTCCCTCTTGGCAAAGTTTCATCAAGAGAGCAGTCTTCTTGCGCGTAACTTCCTGCGAGTTACCAACAGCGAATGACAATTTGGTGTCAAATTAAAAACTTTTATTTAAATTTCAACTTAGCCAAGAAGTTTAAAATTACACATAAAGTGTGTTTCGTTTCTTTTTGTTTTATCTACTTTGTGTTATTGAAAATTAATGGATAACACCTTTTTTTGTTTTCGCTTATTGCATCTGGTAACTTTTTTTTTCACAACGCAAAAGAATATAATAGAAGAAATTTTTTTAAAAACTACTTTCCGCTTTTCGCGTTCGAACAGATTGAAAAGTGTCGCAAAAAAAAAACTCGAATGAACGGATCTTACAACACTGTATAGATTTTAATAATTCTCTTCCCGGTCTCCCTCTCGTGATTTCTCGGGCAGCAGATTTACGCGTATAATTGAATTTTAGTGTCTCTTTCTTCTTCCCCACCCCCCTTCCTATGTGAGAAAACTATTCTTGCAGGAATAGCCGCGGATATTCCGTCGCTAAACGATAATTGAATCGGATTTCCGAATCCCGCGATTAAGTCGCTTCCTTCCTCGTCGATTTAGCGCCGCGCGATCTCTCTCTTTCTTCTTTCCCCACCTCGTCGTATATATATATATATCTCCTCTAAGAGCGGGAATATTTTACCCCGAAAAGGCATTCCCGGGGTGCATATTACGGACGACGACGACTACTACGACGTCAATAGCGCGAATGGAACTGATGAACGACCGGTAATGAATTTTATTCGCGCCAATGCGATCCGTCCGCGCCCATTTGTTCGCGCACCTCTTTCGCGCAAGACGAATGATTATAAATTATAACACGGAAGCTTATATGTACCGCAATTGAAGCAACCCGCAGCCGCGCGGTTTACCGCACATCCCCTCTTCGCCGTCATACTGCAGAACCGATGAATTGGCTTCCGGACTATATACGAATCGCGCCGGGCGCCGCCGCCACCGCCGCGGATACATCGCATTCCAATTTGCATGAAGCAATATTATTTTATCCTCGAATCCGGCGAGAGAGAGGACCGGCTTGTGAAGCGCGCGCGCGCGCGTCAATATTGGAGCGAAGAGAGAGAGGAGGAGGGAGGGATAAAGTTGCACGTAACAATCTCGCTGTTATCGCGCGGGCGAAAATCAAATCTCCTCGATACATATTAGAACATCACGCGGTGTTATCGCTCTCTCTCTCTCTCTCTCCGCTCTTTCAGCTCGCGCAATTGCATTTCTATCGCTCGTTGACCGACGTTATTATTTTTACACGATGTGTTAATCGTCGGCGCGACGATCACGAGAAAAAAGGAACATCGACAACACGAAAATCTGTAGGTTTTTTTTTTTTGAGTCAATATACGGACGTTAATTTGATTAACGAGAACCACACACGTCCGTTGCTGTTCACCTGGACATTGGATGTAAGATAAATTATTTTGACGCGGCGCGCAACAACACACGGATATAGTTTGATTTCCGCGATCGCCGCTTTTTCTCTCGTTTATATACGTCGCAAGCGTGTCGGATATCTTATTTGCGTACATAAGACCGCGTTCGGTTCAAAGTTCTGTGTCTGCAGAATGACGGACACTCCGCCGCGCTTAACAATGTTATGCACTCTGAAATTATGGTAATGCAACGTTTTCCGGAGCGCGAAAATCCCTCGCCCGAGAACACGCGATGAATTAACGTAACGGTATCTCTTTTGACGCGGTACATTGTGCAACAATCGGGCGCGTAAAATCAGCAGCCCTCGACGTTAAAAATTGCGAACGTCGAGTGTTCTTTTTTATAAACTGCAGGGAAGCGAAGAGTGGGGGGAGGAACGAAGACGAATATTCATTGCGCTCTCGACGCAATTGAATCGAGTCATTTGATAGCTTTTTTCACCTCTAATAGATTCCTGAAAAAAAAAAACATTAATGGACCGCGATCTGGTCGTCCTCAATTAATGAATATCCAATAGCGCTAATGTAATTAACGGGATTCGATTACCGGCATTGAAAAACTCAACAAAATCGCTCGGGAGAGACCGTTTACCGTTTCTCTTGAATTAGCTATGCGACTCGCTTTGAGCAGATGGCGCGACAAAGAGACAAAAAGATTAATGCGTTATTTCTCGTTTGAAACGGTCTTGTCTGTTTCGACAATTATCTTGTTTTTTTTTTGTTTTTCGCTCTTCCGGCTCGCTCCGCGATGCAGATCTCCACGGAGTGACGGACGAATGAAATTTCGAACGGGATTTCTCAAGAGTTGGGTATTTTTTTAATCGCTGATAATAATTTCGACACGATCGCAGAGAAACGTCGTCTCTCCTCTCTTCGTGGTTTCTTACACGCGTCGTATGCGAGCGATCTACCTTGGCGATTTTTCATCTTTCGCCGGGCCATTGTATCTTCTCAATGTATCTGAAATATGTGTTTTCCACACGTGCGATTTGCATATAGAGTAGACGCGCGTGAGAGAGGAGAAATAAAGACGTGTGTCGCGCGGCGGTATCAACTGGGTCGCAGGTGATGAGTTTGGCCGCGTTTCAGGTGAGCGAGAGTCTCCCCCCGTTCTTGGACGGAGAGTGTGCTCGTGCACCGGTCCCTTCGAGCCTCCTTCACATTTACGGACAAAGCGTTTTTATGATCTTGAATGCGAATTTCCACGACACACGACCCGACTGTTCTCCCACATGTACGAAACCGGAACGTTAATACGGAAAATACCGAAGGTTTAAAACCGAATCGATGTGTGACGGAGAAGCGACCTGGTTGGTTGTTCGAATAATTGATTTTGTTTCGTCATTATTTTTTTGCGTAATTTTTCGCCGAGAGAGATGGAGACGCAGAGAGGTGTTCGGCGGCGAAACAGACGATCGATCGAGAATTATGGAAATCGGGGGGGTATCGAATGCAACGTCGTCAAACCGAGAAGAAGATCGTGCGATTCGCTACGTAAACGAAACGTTGAACTAGCTCGATACTCGGTCTGGCAGTTATATAATAGATTAAAGCTTTAAGCTTGATCAACAATCTCGAACTTGGAGAAATCAAATATCATTATTTGAACCACGGGCAAACCCGGGCCGCTCATAAGGTCGGTCTATGTACAATCCGTCGTGGGGTAATATGCGAGCGGCGGGAAACCGCTCAAGTTTTACTCGATCGCGCGTATTAAAGATTAATATTTGGACTTGGGCGGCCGTCAGAAACGAGAACTCAACTTCAGCCGAGCCGAAATTCGGTTTACAAGACAAGCAAAGTCGAGCGTATTCATATATACGCGCACACAACGTTTAACACGCAACGATGTGTGTGCGCGCGCGCGGAAATGTGTTTATTTTGTCAGAAAATTAGATTTACAATGAAATTTAATTAAGGTAATTTATTTCAAGAGAATATTGATCGCGTCGCTCGCGTGTTTTGAAAACCAAAGAGGAAGTTGGGGAAAAAATTTAATTTTATTTCCAAGACAATGGATGGAGCGTTGGTTTTCGTAGCAAATGAAATATTCACGCGCGAACAAAGTCGATGTTTAAGCAGTCGAGTTTCGAGTCGCGTGTACTTTTTCGCAACTTCGCGAATTTCCAACGCGCAGACGTCGTCGTCGTCGTCGCGAGTATCGTGTTTCTTTCTTCTCCTCGAGAACGATTTGTACGCGTCACATGCATCGCACACGCGCCGCCGACACACACTTCTTACTACAACCAGGTCGATAAAAAAAGCTGTCATTATGAAAAATCGCGCGCTTTCTTAACGCGATATGTAAGTGAGATAAATCGTTTGCGAGAGGTAGTGTTTCTTTTGCGCGCACTTCCATCAAAACAAACGACTCGACACGCACGTACACGGGGGGTGTACGCGTATGAATTTGTAAATTGAAAGAACGAAATACAATATAATATGCGAAACGAAAATATGATGTTTGCAAGTGCATTTATTATGTAACGCAGTGAAGTAGAATATTGTTTATTTGTGCATCACGTGTGTGAGCCGCCGCCGCGGCTCGTCATTAAAATCAAAATTCAAATTTGAATTTTAATGGAAGCCGATAATTTAAATGTAGATTAAAGTGCATATTTTACGATCTTTCAGGTTAACGTTGCCTTGATGCGCGCGTATACATTTTTTTTTTTTTTTTTGCGCATGCATGAAAAGTATATTGCAAACACGTGACCGGGAGTCACAAGTGCGCGTTCAATTGCGCGCCGATAATTCGAAGGATGACAATTGGATGAAAAGAAAAAAAAATTGCATCTCTCTGTATCATTTTCATAAACAAACATTCTCTCACGCGGGTATTTACGTACACGAGATACGTTTCGCGATAAAGCAATCTATTTTCATCGATAACGAGATCAATATTCATATTCGCGTCACGTGCATATTGCAGAAGGGAGGGGGGCGCACAATCAGCAATCAATATTTCGCTGTTTGCCTTTTTGCGCAATCGAGGGGATTATTTTATTTATGACACACACCAATCCAATGTGTACGAGCAAACTACATAACTAACGAAGTCGAGAGATACACAAAGCTTCTCCCGCATCGCGAGCGAAACACGTCCGAGGAAATTTATGTGCATCTCTTTTCCTCCTCTCTCTCTCTCTTTTTCTTTCCGATTACCGTATCTACTATTTATACTTAAAAAAAAAAAAACTCACGTAGACCCGGACTACTGGTTAAATTAGAAGAGACTTCTTTGTGTGTGTAGGTTTGGAAAGACAGTCGAGAGAATCTAATTTGCAATTTTGCCCCCGCGATCTGTTTCAGGCGCTCCTGCAAGCGCACGATGTCGCCAGCCATGAGGTCTACGGTGAGGAAGCCACCAGAGTGACGCCGCCGCCGATGCTCACGTATCTGAACGGCGGCGACGACCTCGAAGGGCAGAACGGCGATTTAGACGAGAAGATCACTCGCGTCAGGCTGGTGCAGTTCCAGAAGAACACGGACGAGCCGATGGTGAGTGGCACTTGAAAGCACTTTGCGGCGGCGAGGCGGCAGAGAGGGAGGAGGAGAAAACGTGCCGTTTCGCCGACCTCGAGCCGAGACCGTCGAGCGTACACTGCATTTAATCCATTTTCGCATTGTTCCGTCGCTTCGCAGGGAATCACGCTGAAAATGAACGAGGACGGGCAGTGCTTCGTTGCGCGAATTATGCACGGCGGTATGATCCACAGACAAGCCACTCTTCACGTCGGCGATGAGATCAGAGAAATCAACGGTATACCGGTTCAGAATCAGTCCGTTAATGCCTTACAAAAGATTCTGGTGAGTGCACATCATGCTACAATATGTTTTCGTGAAACGTTTATACACACATTCCCGCGAAGTAAATCCTCGTTTCCGAAATCGAGAATCGTATGAAATTATTGTTTTATTTTTCTCTGATAAGAAACGTAATCGAACATAACGTACAACCAAATAGAAACTAAATGCAATAAAAACATAACTGAATTTTAGTATATTTTATTTATTTTTTTTTTTTTATTATAAAACAAGAGAGAGAACAGTACTCTCTCGGAAATCTCGAATACGATCTTTTCGTATCGGAAACTAGATTCATGTGTTTCCGGAATCGCGAGCTTACGACGCGCGCTCTCGACTATGAATCATGCATCGCTTTTCTAAAGATCCGGTCTCTCCCTTCGACTGTTTCAGCGGGAGGCACGAGGATCGGTGACATTCAAGATCGTGCCGTCGTACAGGAGCGCGCCGCCCCCCTGCGAGGTACAAGTAAGACCCAACATCACCCAAACCCATTCCCAGAACACTGTCGCGTCCATCAGCAAGCCCGCGATATGCGCGACCTCAACGGGCGCGAGCTCGGGAGGCAGCGCTAACAAATCCGGGAAACCGGTGAAAACCTCTGCGGCTACGACGAGCAAAGAGAAGACGCCCAAGGCGTCCAAGAACAAGTCCAAGAGCACCTCCTCGTCCACCGAGAGCACGCCGAGACGTCGTCTGAATCCGCTCTCGGCGTTGCGATCGCGAAAATCTTAAAAAAAAAACGATCCCTTAAAAAACATCCCTTAGATCGCGCGTTTATGATAGAGAAACGCATACTTTTTCTCTAGTCGTAATTGTGCAGGCTTTTTTTCGGAGTAAACCTTTCACGCCTTCCAGATATCGCTGACTTTATCGTGATCTTAGAAGTAGAGATGAGTAATAATACTCTTAGGTAGGTAGCTTGTAACTGGAAATTACGCGCGTTAGGCTTCCACCCTGATACAAAATATATTCTTTATTATAAAACCCCCTAGTTTTAATTATACCTAACGATTTTAAAATACGTGACTAAAAGAGCACACATTAGGAAATTTAAAATAAATATAAGCACACTAAGTAATTAATTATACTTTTTAATGTACGATAGGAGAGAGATATTTACAATTTTTAAATATTTTATTTGTTTTACCTGAAAAAAAAAAAATTCAGGATTATTTATTTTGTGTAGAACGGATTACTTGTTTCGTATTTACGTTCCTCTCTGTTTATTAAAATATTTGTTACAACAAAACCAAAACTCAATCTTTTCTAGTCAAAACACTACGTCCTATATATATATATATTATTAATATCGATTGTAACCTAGGGACGTGCTTCGAAGCGTAATCTATCAATCGCTTAAATAGTTTGCGTTAGTTTCTATCACGGTCTTCTGATCTCAAGATACTTCGCAACAGTCCCCTAATTGAGAGCTTAGAGTTACGTCGATTTCCGCAACATTGAACGCGCGTACGTGGGATCGTCGCGCGTAAAGCAGAAGCGAAAAAGAAACGACCAACACGCGGGACGACGATTCGCGCTTGACACATTTCGCTTCATAAGTCTCTCTCTCTCTCTCTCTCTCTCTCTGCCTATTATCCGCTCTCAGCGATTAGGGGGAAAGTTTCTCCGGGCCTCGATAACGAACAGAGGGATATGCGATTAGTTTCTCCCCCCGATCGATAGTTTCGTAGTTTGTCTACAGTTTCCTGCGTAATTCTATCTAAGGTAGCCCGCCAAGAGCTTATACACAAGAGGTTTACGGGAAGAGATGGTTAATAGTGTCCACTTTGCGTTGCAATAATCCGCTATAACAGTATAAATACGTCTCGCGCGCGCGCCTCACACTTGCACAACAGCAGCGAAGAAGGGAAATAAGTTTGATCTTTTTAGACGAGAGTCTCGTCGGAATATTTATGTCGAAATCTCTTATCAATTGTGCACACGGTGAATTTTCTACGGTTCAAACTCGGTAGTTCGCGCGCCGAGAAACTTTCAGAAATAACATCACAATATTTCTCTCCAACAGATGTCCCCCCCCCCTGATATTGTTACAGAGAAAACGCAGAAAGGCGTTTATAGAGCGAGCCTAAAAAATAGATTTAAAAAATAGCAATAGTAAAAAAAAGAGTATGCGTTCGCGCTTTGCCAAAATTAAAAATTAATAACAATTTTAATTAACAGAAAGTTTCAAAATTACAGACAGATGATAGTTGATGTAAGATGACTTGATTTTCTAAAAGTTCTTTTCATCGTACCTCCTCGCGGAAATATATGAAATAATGTTTTTTTTTTTTATCTTTTGAACTAAATATCGAACGAAGATGTTCGCGTTTGAGATTTCTCGCGGACGGCGCAACTTCGAGAGATAGTTCGAATCTACTAATCTTCGTTAACACTGATGACGGAGAGAACGGAAACTGGTATCCGGACGGGTTTATGTGTGCGCCGCCAGCTTACGCGCAATATTCCCGAATAGTTGGACACGTTCGACGACGAATTTTGCTATGGCTCTAACGTCCGGCCGTATTTGAAGTTTCAGTAATTAGCGCTCAAGCTTCCTCATCCGTGGGAGCGCGCAAGTTCTTGGTGGAAACGTTGGAATTCTCGGACGCGCGGCGCGAAGCGACAAGAAACTTTCTCTTCTCTGACTCGTGTTTGCGTTTTGAACTAATTACGAGAGAGCGGGAGAGCGAAAATAAACATGAAAAACTTTTACATAATATCTTTTGTTCATTTTTTTTCCTCCGTCGACTTCTAACGCTAACGTTGGTCGGTAAATTTTTATTGGTTTTCGCTGTGTACATTAAATTGATGGTTTTTTTTTTTTTTTTTTTTTTTTTTTTTTTTCAATTTTCGGTTTTCTAACACGATCAAATGGAATCGCGCGCGGATAACGTTTTTATAAACCGGATACGCGCGCTCACTCGTTTACGGCGAAATTTTCAACAGCACTTTTTCAAAAAGTTGTTTGTCGACTGACAGTTTCGAAAATATTTAAACCCACATGGGTGATTCAATGTTTGACACGTTCGCTACACAAATCTTTCTCAACAAATCTTGTTTGCTCAGTTTTTGTTTTGCGCGCCGGACAACAATCGATTTTTGGGAATCTTCTTCTCGCGCGTTGCAAAACTTTTCCGCTGAAATTCCATTCCGATTATTTCTTACATCAAATGAAATGACGACGATTCGAAAGTTTTTATCAATTCATTCATATATATAAATCCGTAGATTTTTTTCTTCTCCTTCCCATCTACGGAATCTCCGGAACCGGTAGAGAGAGACGTTTACGCGAACGTACATATAACTTCGCTTTGTATATTCGCAATCACGTTCCATCGCGGATGCTCCGCCTCATATTCGCAATCACGTTTCGCCGTTTAATGCAAGATACGTCCTCGAGCGCGATAATCGGTAAAAGGGAGTGAAAGCAGAATCCGAATCGTGCGCTCAAAGCGCAAGCAGTTTTGAAGTTAAATCAGCGTAACTCCGATCAGCGTTAATCCGAAACCGGTGTGTTGCGCGCTGCGGCATAGTTTTATTTCCGTATAGAAGCGCGCAACGAAAGGTCGCGCGGCTCGATTTCGAAATTCGATCAGAAATTGCAACATTGTTGCGTGCATTACAGAGAGAGGTGCCGATCCTATACAGAGGTTTTCACCGGTTGTAATTCGTATACACGAGCACGTACAACACACACACACACACACACGTACATACATACATACATACACACGCACACGCACACAATACACATTATATATTACTATTATTAAATTTATTAATCCTTTATTGCTACGATGAAAGGAGAATTCAGATATAACGTTGCTTAACGTACCGAGAAACGCCGGCCTTTGTGTTTGCGCTCGCAGCGCGTCTTTGTAAATCTGAACATATTACCGCACTATTCCGCCTCACGTCGGTTTTCTCGGTGCGCGCAGGCAGCGCAACGAGGATTGTTTTTTTCAGCATAACAACGTTCAAATAAAAGATCAAATCGAGGAATTTTTATTTTTTTTTTTATACATTAGGTAATATACAGCCGCCGCTCTTTTGTGTTTTCGCGTCTAAGTTCGATTTCGCATCAGTGCGCGCGCGTGAAACAATCTCAGCTCCCTCAATCCGGGAAGATTGATGGGAAGCGCATTGACGGAAACAAAACAGTTTTTACGTTTTTGCTGAATTCGATTTTTTGCAGTATTTTCCATTTTTTAGCTCGCAATTCTTGCGTCGTGCCCCGACAAGCACGTTTTTTTGTACATAACTTTATTTTTTTCGCGAATCTTGTCCGAAGACGTCGCGCAATTGCAAGTATATATGCAGTTATATGAAACATGTACAGTACTCTCGTCCGAATATATAGATGTATTACGACACACATTCGACCCTTCTTCGCGTCTTGTTCACATTGTACAAAGGGATGTCTTGCCATCTTAAATCGCTTATTATCTCGCTATTGTTGATGTAGATACATATATATATATATACGAGTCTCTCTCCTGTACGTTTGTTGCAACAACAATTAACAACGGGCGACAGGACATTGATTATATAGTCTCGCATGGTACATATATTATATAATGTTCTCTCTTTTCTTTAGGATTTATAATCGCACTTGCGCCACACACACGCAAGTGTCACGTAAATAGCTGCGAAATTGACGTTCGTTCGCGGTCGAAAGAAAAATTTAATATCGAGAAAACGTGTGCGAAATTCAGAAAATTGTTCGCGCAAAATTTGCGTTACCGCGACAATGCGGTTTTTTTTTAACAAAGAAATTTTTGGAAAATTGCATTCTGTGCGTCCGGCAACGTCAATTTCGTAGCGCGCAGCGGATATACATATATATATATATATACATACAGTTGGATGTCCCCGCGCTGACCCGTGCTCAAAGTTCACGTTAATGTCACGGGCATAAGTCTAGTAACGAGATAGCGCGCGCCCGCTGCTCTTCGTGACCTATTCTGATAATATTAACATAAGAAAATGACATTCATTCAGCCGGGATTATTCGGGGATTAACGTTTGCGTTGCATTGCGACGTCTTCGACTGTGCACGGCGTGAATTTTGCGGAATCACGGGTCGGCGCGAATATCTCGCCCCTCTGCGGTGCGCAATGGGACGATATTGTTAGAAAAAAAAATAAAATAAAATAAAATATAAAATTTATGCCATATATATTATAAATAGATATAAAAACATTATATGTTGTATAAATATGATCTTGTATTTATGTAAGGTCATAAGTCGGTACGAGAGCGGTGTAACAAAACGCTTTGGTCGGCGCTTTCGAGTCCACGGCGCGTGCATGTTTCTTTTTTCGCTCATTCTTTCTCTCTTTCCGGTTTATCTCTTTCTCTCTCTCTCTTTTTCTCGTTTTTCTCTCTCTTTTTTTTTCATTCTCTGTCTCTTGTAATTTTGTTCTCACTCTTCCCTCTCTTGTTTCTTTCTCTATGTTTCTCTGATTTTTTTTTGTTTTTTCTTATTCTACGTTTGAATCAGACAAACACCTCGTTTGACGATAGTTTGCGATATAGTGTTTCACACTACGAGAGAAAGAAGTACATATGTATATATATATATATAGTATATATATATGTACATATATAAAAGGAATGCACACTTTCGTTTCCACATGTGTTGGAATGTTGTTTGTGTTTTTTGTCATATATAAAGAAGCTTTTGTTACACCCCTCATTATTACCCTCACCTGCATGAAGGACATCTTTGCGAACTGACGCTTTTCTTTTTGACCGATGGTAGCCCTCTGCATCATATATATATATATACAAGTGCATATACACGTAAAAGGTTGTGTGAATCCATCGCTGGATTTTGTTTGTTTGTTTTTTTTTTAAATATATATATGTATAGTCGAGAAACTCTCTCTCTTGGATCATTAATCATTGTGTCTCTCTTGCACGGATTCACTCGCGACTGTGTAGATTACGCGCAAGCCTGGTGTAGTGTAATTTAAGATGTTTTTTTTTTTTTTTTATTTCATTTTTTATTGGCCTCTCGAGGCGATCGTGTATCGCCTCGCAAACCATTGGATTGTCCAGAAAGACGGACGACACAACTTAAAAAGTGACTTTCTCACTCAAGCTAAATCTGTCGCTTTGTTTGAATCGTTCTTGATATCGTAGATGATATTTTCGAAATCTCACACAGTTATAGCAATTGAACATTGAAACAAAAACACGTATTTTACGTATTTACCACATCTATACAAGACTATTGATTTTCTCGTATTAATTTTCCCTGAATGAGCAATGAATTAATTAAATTCTATTCTTGGAAAGGACGTGGCACTCTGTTTTTTTTTTGCGACATTTATTATTCACGAATGGTCGACACGTGCAAAAATTTCCGTACATGCAGTTGAGGGTAAAAACCGTAAATAACTCGTTGTCTCGTTTCCGGCTCGAATAAATCCGAATCGTTGTTGTTTATAATAAATGTAAGTCTCGCGATTTGATTTCGAAGCAAAATGAAACCTGCGGGCGCATCCACCGACAAACAAAAAAAAATAATAATAATAATAATCTTCAGGATATTTTCTCTCCGAGTGTCAGTATCATAAAATAAAAAAAAAAAACAAAAACCACGCACTATACAATAACGACGGCTTAAAGTGAGACGCTTTCCTCTTTCTTCGTACCTGAGAATGAACATTTAATTTTCGACGATATTCTGTACCTGACCGTCTCTCTCTCTCTCTCTCTCTCTGATTATTGTACATATATACGATTTTAGTTTCGACAGAAGGATTGAAGTAATATTGTTATATTAATTTTAATATATATACATATATATTATTAAATGTGCGATTCAGTTTTGATTATAATTTCGATATGTCTTGATGTGACGTAGCATTCGTGTGTAAATAATCTGTACTTACATGTAAAATCTGCTTATGTTCGCACATCTCTCTACGTATGGTTTTTTTTTGTTGTTCTTTTTTTGTCTTTTTTTTTTTTTTTATTAAACGTAGCGCCCAGTTTCTCTCGTTCTCTCGTAATACATCACGTAGAAATGCAACGAGGAGGAAGCAAATGCGTTGAGAACGTGATATATTACCCTTACTCTTCCTCGCTCTCTTTCGCACACTCTATATACTTCTGATATACATACACACACGTGTGTACAAAACGGCTTGATTGGATTAGATTTTGTAAAAGCGTTGTAAACGTTGCGCTGGAAAGTTTTATGGATGTTGTTGTAATAAGAAACAAAAAAAGAACTTCTATGCAGATCTCTTATCGAAATATTACGATATGTATACTTCACATTGTTTGGTGTGACGAATACTTATATATATATACACAATATGTGTGTGGTTGCACATAATATATATATATAGACCATTATATATATATTTTCCGAAATATACAATTTTATCATATTCTCGGGAGTGCCGGAAGGACGCGGAACGGATGAACGTTAACTGTCATTTTCACGCTCGTGTAATGTTACACATCTCGAAAATTAAACACACGTCTCCGGGCGAAATTTCGCCCGGGAAATACGCGGCAATTCCGCCGCGCGAAAGACAAATTTTTCTGATAAAAAAAAAAAAAAAACGAACGAGCGCTGAAACGGTTAATCGTTCGCTGTCTCATGCGTCCGTGTTGTATTCGTTGAAGGGAAACACGACTAATTCTACGACCGATAATTAGTGCGCACCCCCTCGGAGCGGCGACACGTTCCGTTTACGAATAAACAGCGTAACATTCTCCCCTTTCCCCCAGGCGATGACGAGCAGCAAAACGAGGGCAGGGCACACACTATCTCCCACGTGTTACACGGGAAGCGATGCACCCTCGCGCGGTAACGATAAGCACCCTCTTTCACGCCCCACCCCCGGACCGCTCACGTTGCATTTCCGAAGCTATCACTCTCTCGGGCCTTCCACACACGCACACACACACATACCCTCTCGATCGCACCCTTAGGCGAGAGCGGCAACAGCATCGGCGAAAGCGCAACGGCAGTGGCGTTATTACCTTCACCTCCCAACCACTCACATTGTACGAAGATATAATAAAGCATGAACCGCTGGAACACACCACGAGTCGTCGGCACGTCACCTGTAACGTGACCTCTTGTTCGTCATAGAAATAGAATCAGCGAACGATACACACACACATACACACGCACACACACGCACGTTCAGATGTGTCAAACATGCCCTCTGTATTGTCGCAACCCCTATTACCGCCCGTTTATCGCTCTCGCACCTTGCGACGATCACGCGCCAGCAACGATCGCTGTTGACACTTTATCGCTCTGCGCGCAAGGAGGCATCTCGAGAGAGAGCGAAATGTCTCTCGAGCGAGAGAGTTTCCCGCAGATTTCGTCAGACGTTCCGAGAACGTTAGTTCGATCTTGGAATTGGAGTGAATGCGGGAGATCAGTTTCGAACGACGGTTTATCTCGAAAACAAGTTTATTTGCAAATTGGCAATTTCGCGATAACAAACAAAGTCGATAATTTGAATTGATACGCGAGAAAAATATTTTAAACAAACTTTTATTCACGAGGAAATTTGAACGGAATGAAATTTTTCGACGCGTTTTTTCTCTTCCCACGAAGATGTTGATTTTCTCGGAGATTTATTTCGGAAATGGGACGCAAATTACGGAAATTTTACACAAATTAAACACGCTCGGCAATACGAAATTCTGTACATTCGTCGAACGGATTCCTCAACCTCGCACGTTTCTCGGATTGCATTCCCGGCACGTGCGTATCGTCTGCTCACCGACGACACCGGCAAGAACGACTTTCGATTTATGACATCCTCCGCTCTCGTCTCGCGCGAAGGACAGATATGTATTTTCCCCGAGAAAAACGATTCTCAACGTGCGATCGCATTCCTGACGATCGCGCGCGTGGGAGCGTATGTGAAATTTCGCATCGCCCGATGGCGAATGTTCCGGGAGTAAATCCGAAAGAGAGCGACGCTGTGATCCGTCCCAGCGAGTAGATCCGCGCGAACGACGATGCTTCGGTAATTGCGATCTTACTTCACACCCTTATGTGTGTCGCACATGTTGTCCACCACCACCCCTCACGCACCACTTTTTTCACACACACACACACACACACACACAAAAATTAATTGCAGTATGCGTGGATAAAAAAAATAGGTAATCTTTATGTATCTGTGTTCCTCCCATCATCTGTGTGACACGTTTTTACGATCCAATTTATAGGATCTTTCAAAGCCCTCCCTTGCCTTGTCCCTTTATTTGAAGAACGTGTCGCGGAGCAGCGCTGAATCCGATTTTTAGTTTGATTTTTAAACGCTCCGGGATCGTTCAAAGGAGAGACATTGATTGTTTGTTGTACGACAGAATCCGTCTTCGTTAAAATTGAAAGACAATATTGCCGCATTATCGATGAGACACTCGCGAGGCCCGTGCGTATTTTTTTTTTTTCTCTTTTCAATTCACGGCTGAAATCGATGATGAAAAGTGCGCAACGACGGTGGTGGTGCATTGTTAGCACAATCGAGCGGAATCCGCCTCGACAGAAATCCGCCGCTGCGAAATTTTCAGCCCGGGTTTATTCTGCTTCGCGATACAAAGACTCTCTCTCTCTCTCTTTTCATTCCCCGTTCCGTTCCCCTCTTTTGCCTCCGTGCGGCGCCCGGGAAGCGCTCGCTCTTGCGAGGCGGATAGTTCCGGGGTCCCGATGGAAATCGACAAGAGGATTCAGCAGCATCAGCAGTCAGTCCACCAGACGAGTTGTCGATAGTCGCAGTACCTGCTATATCACTGAGTAGAATTGTCTTTTCCCGGTGTTCACTCTCCTCCTCCTCCATGAAAATCCCATCAACGGCATACCACAGTCAAAACCTCCTGCGCGCTATCCCCAACGTTCTCGCTCGCCTCCCGTTTTCTTCTTTGATGTGAAAAAAAAAAAAAACCGCAGCTTTCAATGCACGAAGCCCGTACGTCGTCCCATGTCCATGCACTGTCCTCTCTCTCTCTCTCTTGGCGACGTTACTATGGAAACGGGATGGGGATAGTGCACACAATCGTATTGCGGCATATATACATCGCGGTGACTTTATTCGAATAGTGCGGCCTGAAGTTTGAGGACGCGCGTCGTCGTTGCTCTCTCTCTCTCTCTCTCTTTCTCTCTCCTCCTGGAATCGGTTTCATAAAAGGAACTCGTCGTCATTATTCCCGCCGTCCGGAATCGAAGCGAGATAGGAATTTGTAATCAGATAGAATAGAAATTTCCCGCGGAAATATGGATTCTATCGGAAACCTCCCCCGACAAGTTTGTCGGGGGAAAATATGCGTGTGCGGGTGCTATATATCTATCTATCGGAGCGGTGGCGGTTGCAACTCGCATACTTTCGCGCGAATAATTAAATTGAAGGTCCAATTTGTCTCGCCGCATTATTTCGCGCTCCTGATGATGTAGTTTGTTGACGTTGTTGTTTAACAAATAAACGCGGTTTGCCGAAACTCGAGCGAACTATGTTTCCAGTGGCAATTCGGGTGTTAATATCACGTCGTAATTGTGTTTAAACATAAACTCCGGGAAAAGTGAAGAATGAAATCCAAGTACCGCCCGTTTGACCGAGTAAATTTATTATGAAACCGATTCCACACACACAGGGTCTATTACGGGACTATAATTGTTCTCTTTATTTCTCTGTACATTAATTCCAAGTTTCCAAACTTTTGCTATTTACCTTTTTTGCAATTAGATGTTGTACATATTTACGTGTTTGATTTCCCATATATTTGCGTGTTGTTTAGTTCCCTTGTATCATAAACCGTTATTATTATTGCTCGTCATCCTGAGGATGTAAAAAGCATTTTTTGCTAACAAACAGCCGCAACGTGACAATGAAGTCATTGCGCAAAAAAAAAAACGCCTGAAGAAGCGCCTCGAGGCGCAGAAAAAATATCTCTCGAACGCGAGAGAAGTAAACGATCTCCGATTTGTAAATTCGATCGTTTGCGAAATTCGCGGAGGAAGTCTAAAATTATCGCGTTATTATCAACGATGATGTAATTGCAGATCTTTTCTCCGCGGAGATTGCGCGGAGATAAACAAAAAAAAACTTCCGTCAGCTTGTGCCCACACCGCAGCTTGTTTTATTTTCACACAACGCGCGTAAAGGTATTTCTCTCTCTCTCTTTCTTTCTTACTTCCTCTCTTCTCTCACGCGAGGCGTATCACGAACACACACCCGTACGTTGCCAACTTGTACGCCAAAGTCCGCTTTGATTCCTCCCCGACTTTCCCCGGCATCGAGAGAGTTTCCTCTCTCCGTTTTCTCTCTTTCGTTCGCCGAAACTCGCATTTCCGCGCCACGCTCATCACACGTGCCGCAGAGCTGCGAGAGAGCTCGAAATTACTTCGTACGCTCGGCACACAGCAGGTGTTGGGTTCACGGGTATCCGGGTTTAATTGCGATAATCTACGCGTACGCTTCACGGAGATATCGAAAAATCATGTTGTCGCGCGCGATTAAGTCCTTTTCCCCTCGATAAAGCAATTTCTAGTCTATGCAATAAACAATCTGCTGATTCGGTATAAACGTCTTTAAAGCCGTTGACGTGTAATTTATAGCGGAGTTCAAAATTGCGGTGAAACTGCTACTTTTCTTGATCGGAAGTCGACACGTAATTTTCAGCGAAACTGAAATACGGCGAACTCTTCTCCGTGTACGTGTTGCAGTTCTGTTACGGTAGTTTCTCCCTCCTTTTCCTTCTCCCCTTTTAAAGAGTTAGAAATGTCTCTTGTGCGTAGATTATGCGTAGAACAGCTCAACGCTCGTGTCGAGTATACGAAAAATACCACACTACCACACATCAGTCTTGATAATGACGAGGAGTCTTTTTAGTAAAAAAAAAAAAAAAATGCCTGCATGTGCCACACACACACAGCAATTTTTTTTACGCACCGTGCATCTCGGAAGCGTTGACGCGCGTGCGACTCAACTAGTAGGTGCTATCTCTCTCTTTTTTTTTTTTGTGGTTTTTTTTTCTTCAATCGTTGATTGTGTCACACGTTTTGTTCCTCTCCCCTTGCGCGACTGGGCGCGGGGGGTGAGGCCTCGGGATTAAAAAAAAAAAAAATTCCGCATTACGCTTTTTTTTTTTGGTGCGACTGTTGAACATGTTAATTAATTGATCTTCCTTTTTTTCTGTTTCCTCAACACTCTAGTTGTTCAGGATTAAGCCTCTGCCAGTGTTAGTAAGTACCGCCACTTGATCTGGTGTGATTGGACTGCTGTAGTTAGAAGGCTATGCGTACATATAACTTATATATATATTATATACATTCATATGTATATGTATATACATTATATGCCTCTCTGTCTCTGCTCCTATCACCTCTACACGCCATCGCTGAGAAAAAAAAAAAAAGAAATATAGAACTCGCGAAAAAATAAAACTTCGCCGAACGATTTTTCTTTTCTACTTCAGCAATTTTGTTCTTTTTTTTTGTTTTTTTTTTCGCGACGGAACGTCTCGAGAAACACGTACGACATGTTCGCTTCTGTGTCCGCGTACGAGAATTCTCCTATTCGCATGGACGCTCAGAGGAATGCTTAGAAATAAGAGAAATCCATAGTTTTTCCGTAGCGTACAGGAATTATCTTTTTTTTTTTTGTGTTTTTCTTAATATTAGAAACTTAACTGGTAAAAAATAGTTTTGCTCTTTAGTCTGGTTTTTGGTTGTTTGTTTGTATTCTTGAATTTTTGATAGATACAAAACAATTTCGCTATGTTTATCGTTATTATAATTTACTTACTCATCGTTTCTGTGACTCTTTTCTAATCTGGGCGCCTATGTATTTCTCTCTCTCTCTCTCTCTCTTTCTCATGCTTCAAAACAGAACTTTATATATATATGTGTGTATTTCCGACGAGAGCACTCGCTGACATGCTGCTGGCGTAGACGTAGCACTTCTGAAAACGTGTAGACGACGGTTATACGGACTACGAAGTCGCACAATGTGTTAAGGATACGTTCCGCGAGAAAGTAGTCGACATACTCGCAGATATATGCCTCGCGTATTCGCGGGAAGATTTTCCGAAAAGTTAGAACTTAAAATCTCGCGATCGCTACGCGTGCCAGAGTATATAAACGTAAGTTATATTGAATTTTGCTTCTCACACCTGTTTGTTTTTGCCTTTAAAACGCGAGCGCCTTTTTCTCTCCTTATACAGTTACAATTTAATAGTCTTTTTTTCTTAACAACTTTATTGCACAATGAACAAACAATTTTTTGTGTCCGACAACACGCATGAAACTTGAAACATTTTTTAATACATATATCGTCTTCATATTTATTATATAGTTTTTTCTTAATGTTTCGATTAATTTTTTTCACGTTAATAAACAAACTGTTATTTTTAATGAAATATTTGTAAATTGTGCGATCCCCGAATTAACGTCGCACAAGAAACGACGGTCGTCGTAATAAATAATTACATTTATAATTGACACATCAAATTCACGATACACTTGTACGAATATTAAATTATAGAAGATTTGTGTGTGCCTTTTTTTTTATGTATTCAATGTCCGACTCTCTTTGTGCTTGAAAAAAACACAAAACGCGCTTTAAAAATATTTCAAACTGCTAGTCGCGCACACCGGACGGGAAAGCCGCAGAATGTGTTCAGCCGGTGCTCTTCTCCGTTCCCCACGTGACGCGCTTTAATTAGTGCACACGCGTTAATTAATCCGGGATTGTCGATGCTCTGATTTTTGGATATATTCATGAAAGTTCTTAGTTGTAATTAAAAGCGATACAATTATATATGGAAATATCGGGCGGACTGCCGAGAGTAATATTCGTACGAGAAATCGATGAACGTTCTCATTCTCCCCTTTTCGTTCTCCTACATCAATCCTTCTTCACACATGTGTAATACGCACATATATATATATTATATATATATATATATATATGAAAACACATACATCCTGCGTTTATATAACTGAAACCCCGGCGTTTCGTGAAGAATGATACGTGCGCTAGGAACCGCGCTCTCTCTCTCTCTCTCATCTCTTGTCTTCTCATTTTTCTTCTCACTTTTCTCTCTCTGTGCAAATCATACTCTTCTCTTCATCATACTTACCCCCCCGTTCATCGCGCGCCGTTCACTCACTCACACACTTCACTTCATGTAGTGGCCGCGCGGCATACATCTTCTCTGCATCGTGCATCCCTTCCGATATGCGTGTTTGGGCGCGCGTGCAAAATACGTGTGCGTCTGTTTTGCGTGATGTGCAGCAACTAGTGCTTGAGCTTCTTGTAAAACGGAATATCCACATATACGTATATATCTATATTTAAAAAAGAATATATATATATATATATGTATGTATATATTAACTGTATGTATGTATGCCTATTTTTACACACATAATGTACTCTGCATATTATGTACCGCTATAGATGACCAAAACAAGCCGGTTGCGCTATAGTCGCATATTACGACAAAGAGCTCGCACTTGTACCGCTCACTCGTGTCCCCCCCGCCCGATCGAGAGAATTCTTCCGATAACTGTAACCGAGTGAAAAATTGTAAAAAAAAAAAAGAACATGAACCCTTTTGTGTCGATCACCCTGCGTACCTTTTTTTTTTTTTTTTTTTTTTTTTTCCATTTGAATTGTCCCGCGTGTGGCCTCCCTTTTTTTTCTTTCTTTCCTAAAAACTTCATAAGGGATGTGGCGAAATCGAGCTACGAGTCGATCGCTGGTTACGTCAGACGACTTGCGAATTTTGCGGAATATTTTCACGAGTCGTATGTACAACAATTTTATGTATGCGCCGTGTTTAGAGTAACATCACTGCAATTTTCGGACGAACTTGCGAGCGCTCTGATTTTTTGTACGTTTCTTTTGTATACAATTGTTTATGTTATATATATACATATATATATTGTATATATTAATATTTTTCTTCTCTGCAAGAGCTATCGCCAACGCTTTATTACTACGTCGCATCTTTCTCGCTTTCCTCGCAATATATCTAGAATACGTTTCGCTATGTTCTAGCGCAGAGGCTGTGTAGGTCTTATCAGCGATCGATTATAGTCCGTAGAACGATTGTCCTAGTCACATCTTATGATCGACGACCCGTTGTTGTTAAATTAATTAAAAACTACTCACTAATCCGATAGATGTGTCAACGATTTTACTGTATGTGTGTGTGCGCGCGCGTTAACGTTAAGTAAAATTTTTTCTCTCAATTTGTTTTATTACACTCTTCGAGTAAATTTTTCTCTGAGTATATATCAGCACACATGGTGAAATCCTTGACGTCGAGTCTACTAGTGATTTTTTTTACAACCACGAACCGAGTTTTATCGTTTTTTTCTAAAAACTTTTTTAACGCGACTCTTACTCGCAGATTTTCGTTCGAGCGCAATTCGACTACGATCCGTTGGAGGACGAACTGATTCCCTGCGCGCAGGCCGGGATCGCGTTCAAGACCGGCGATATCCTGCAGATCATCAGCAAGGACGATCATCACTGGTGGCAGGCGCGAAAGGATAACGCGGCTGGATCCGCGGGTCTTATCCCCTCGCCCGAACTTCAGGAGTGGCGTATCGCCTGCATGTCTATAGAGAAGAACAAGCAAGAACAAGGTAATACAACTTGGCTTGACTTTGCCCTCCACGTACACGCAAACTGACTTATCCATAAGGATAAAACTTTTAATGTCGGACATCCCGGAATAAACTAAAACCCCGACACGTGCCATGTCGAGATCCTTTTGACGGAAATATTATCTCATTTTTGTTTTTATTTTTTTTTTATTTTTTTTTTATTGCCGCCACCAGACTTTATTATTGTTCGAAATGAGCAAAATTTTGCAAACCAAAAAACACCATTTGCAAATTTCGATGCAACAAGCAAATAGAGAAACAACATTTATACTCTCGAAATGCGCTCTCTTTATTTTCGCGAAATAATTTGGCGCAGAAACGTGAAATTTTTTTCCGTGTGATCGTTTTTTCGTTCGGAAAATTTTAACAGAGATCCAATTAAAATATTAAAAAAAAAAAAAAAAAAAAAAAAAAGGAAACGCTGAGGGCGAAGATAGTTGAGTTAGAAAACTCTCGAATAAAATGAGTGCGGTAATCACTGGTTCCAGCAGATCGCAGAATTTCCTCCGAAGTACAGATCAGAGAGTCCCGGAAAGTTCCGCCCGAGAGAGTGGTCGAGAAAATCGTTATCGCGCGCGACGTTTCTTTCATCTCGATCGATCCATCGTCATTTCTACATGTAATGATGACTTCCAATTCAATTCTCACTTTATTTTTCACCGCAAAAAAAAAAAAAAAAAAAAAAAAAAGAAAGAAAAACCGAATGAGTGTGCTAATGAGAAACACGGTGTCGTGTGTTGTGCTGTTCGATGTTGTGTATATCACAGGTTTACGATGAAGCATGTGTGTGTATACATTCGTTGTTTACATCAATCAATTATATATACATATGTATCGTAAAATGGAGATGCGTTATATAGTGATAATTATATTCGACGAAATTTAGTTTGGGTAATTATCGTTGTAGTTAGCCGTTTTCATCGAACGAATAATCGGTGGTATCTGATTTTCGTTGATTCCTCTGTGTTATGTACGATGATGATTTGTTCAAAAACACCGCATTTCGCACGAAAATTCGAAAACTCTTTGCGCGATTCGATTATATAAGCGAGCTCTTTAAATTAATCGATCAAATCATGAAATGTATATCAACGCGAAATACGGAATTGCTAACTAACTAACAAATTTATTTAATACGAAACGCTTGGCTTATAAATTGCGTAAATAGTAAATAAATTTCGTTTAGCATGTAAATTGGCAAAACTCACGTGCGTGCACTTCTCGCATTAATCCGCAGCATTTTCAACAAATTAAAATTGCAGTTTAATAAATAGATTCGCAAATGAATGTGTTGAGAGCGGCAAATTTTACGTAAATCTCAGCCTCGCTGAAGATCAAAGATCAAAGTTGATAGACCGTTAAATTTGTTCAATTTATATGTATATACATAAATATATTTATATATAACGTATGCACCGCGATCACGTGACCGTAAAAACCGTGTACGCGCGACGTACGTATCGATTTCGAAGCGCGCGAAACGCTTTTGACCGTTTGCGAAACCATTTCGCTCCAACGCTCGTTCTGCATCCATCATCTCCAGATGCCGGGGAATAAAGAAGAAACGTAACCGTTATCCTCCCCGGACAGTTACTACTTGATCCGTGAAATTTTAAGACTCTATATCGCGCGTCTCTCTCCGTCGGTTGTAAAAATGTTTAAAGAAGAGATGCCGCCGGCATGGAAACGCGCGAAAGGAGCGGCGAAAGAATCGGATGTAAAAAAAAAAAAAACGATAAAAAAGAAAGAACGAAGGGCGCGACAGAAGGAGTCAAATCCAATTCCGCTCCGAATTTCTTATTGAATGTGTGGCAAGAAAGCGAGCGCGGGGTCGCCATATGTCTCCGCCTTCTGTGTACGCCAGCTGACATAAGCGAGGGGGTGGGTTGTGGCGTTGGGAAAGGGGAAGATGAACGGGGATTAGGAATTTAGGCAAATGGAACGCGCGCTAGCGTTACAGGAATAATTAGCTGCAGCGAGATATATCTGTTGTTGTGTGTGTTATGCCGGGCTAGACGCTGAAGGAGAAGTTCACGGATGTTCTTCTCACGCCGAAGGCTGCGACGGCTCGACAGGTACGTCTCCGCCTTCAGGTAGAAAACAAAAAAAAACAAAAAAAACAAAAAAAAAAGAAGAGAACGTGTAGAGAAAAGCCTTATATCGTAGGATCGTTTTATATTAGACGCATGGAGTAACAAGACTTATGAATTCATGCTTCTGGACACACGCATATTATATTATGTATTACAGCGAGAAGAACGAAAAGTAGGGCGAACATCTCGGGAAACGGTCTGTATTATGCAAAAGGGGAACGACGCGCGCGCGCCTTTCGCTCTTTCAAGAGTTGCGTGGCGGCCATTTTCGAACTCTCTCATTTCACGCGCACGATTTATCATTCTCGCAGTCTCATTATGTAAATGCGCGGCGGATAATAATAAACGTTCCACAATGCGCGTCAGAAGTTAAAGCGACAAACTAATTGTGGCTGAACGCACGCAGGAACTTCGGGGGTAATTTTTGTTAAAGGGCTTCTTCCTCGATAAATATTGCGAATATCGTCTCTCTTTCTCTCTTTCTCTCTTTCTCTTTCTCATCTGTGTGCATTTCTTTATAAAATCCTCAGATAAGAACCGAAGAGAATAAAATCACAGCCTGTCCCAGAGAAGTTTTCGTTCGTCCAGACTTGAACTTTATACATATGCTGCGTAGAATGAATTTTTTTCGCGCGTTGCGACGCGATTACTTACAAGCGTTCTAACAATATATTAGATACTCCGATATATATATATTCTGTGTCATAAATTAATAGATGCTTTTACGCAGCGTAACTTTAATGCATGCTGCATATATACATTCCATGCACCCACGCTTCTCTCTCTCTCTCCTCTCCTGTCTCTCTCTCTTTTTCTCTCGCACGATTTCACTCTCGCATTGATACTCATCGCCGCACGATTCTCTGTCGGAGCTTGTGTGATAGTGATATATAGTGTCGATCGATTTTTTCAATATTCGTCAGCAAAAAAAAAAAAAAAAAACAATCACGCTTGTATTTTATCACGATGTATTATCTTGCCAAAACCTCGACTTTGTCTTCTTCTATTGTTTTACATACGCGAGACAAACATTCTTTCTCACGCAATTTTATTATTTCATTGATAACATATCTTTCGCATCGTATTTTGGCAAGATATCGCTTACGTGCCATCACATGCAGCTTCGAAATACGTTTTGTAGTCACACACACACACGCACACGAACCTCCCGATCTATATATATATAGATATAGATATAATTCAGCAGTTCTCTGTAATCGCTCGGGGATAAAAATCGCTCGCGAGGCAATTCGCGTTCGATTGTGACGACGGCCCCCGTTCGAGGTCTCTCAACAATCTTCTCACTGCGATTCTTAATCTGTAATAACGTTGTCATCTTGTGACCTGCTGGAACAAACTCCCTTCCTTTTTTTTTTTTTTTTGTTTTTTTCAATAGGACTCCCAAGTGCCTCTGGGCATGGCTTCTTTCGAACTTGCGGCTTGTGATGACGGAATGAAACTTCTTTTTTTTTTCTTTTTTTTTTATCAATTAGACAAGAATTCTTTGCTTGACTCAGGAAACGATGCGTAATTATAATCGCAGAGTAGTAGTTTCGTCGTGTGTCTCGGTGTGTGATGCAGATTATTATTATTATTATTCGATCGTTTTCCAAATGTTTGCGAAAGACTGCCAAC
The DNA here is from genome assembly GCA_014825455.1 of Pseudomyrmex pallidus. Taxonomy (NCBI): domain Eukaryota; kingdom Metazoa; phylum Arthropoda; class Insecta; order Hymenoptera; family Formicidae; genus Pseudomyrmex; species Pseudomyrmex pallidus. The sequence goes on along the minus strand of QVNV01004386.1, from coordinate 3,145 downwards.
TTTCCTTAGTGCACCCGATCAATCGCGATGCGTTTCCGATCGGGACAATGAAACACAAATTGTTTTTTTTTTTTTTTCTTAGGCGTTTTACCACGTACTTGTTTGACCTTGTTAGATGAAAGCGATCGGGAAGCATTATTTAGAGCAATGCGAACGACTTTACACGCAACTGGCTTCTGCGGATATACTCGATAATTTTTTCTCTCTCTCTTCGATATGATGCAAATTAAATTATATTAGCGAGTTCTTTTTTTGTATGTGTATATTAAGATCTTTTTTCTAGTTCTATTAATTATTATAAAAAGTAGTGTCATCGTCTCACTTTACTGATATATTATATATATATATTTTTTTTTATACATGTACATATAATTGAATTTGTTTTATACCTCCGGCTGTGCAGCCGCGCTATTGTGATCGTCCTTTAAAATTGATTTAGCGGTCGTTCACTACAAAGGCACGGAACTCGTTAGTTAGCACGGATAATGAATTCCGTAACATGACACTTGCACAGTAATTTGCAAGTTTACACCGGGCAGATTATTTTTGAGAACGGCGGAGGTAGATCGTGTCCCGTCTCTCTCTCTCTCTCTCTCTCTTTCTCTCTCTCTCTCTTTCTTTTTCTCTTTTTCTCCGGTACCGGCGTCTATATCTGACGATTCTTTCTGTATACTTGCAGTAAATTGCTCAATATTCGGCCGGAAAAAGAAGCAATACAAGGATAAATATCTTGCAAAGCACAACGCCGTTTTCGACCAGCTGGACCTGGTGACCTACGAAGAGGTCGTGAAGCTTCCTTGTAAGTTTTTATATTCGACGAGGAAGTATTCAATTGAACGACATATAACGTCTGTTTTTTAATCGCTAGTCAATCATTTTTCTCCCAACTTTTCAAAATAAATTTCTCTTTTTTTTAAAGAGTTTTACACGAATTGCCGCAAGAAGTTATTTTATGTAATTTCGAAATTGCGTGTCTTTTTCTTCACAGATCCTGCCTTCCAACGGAAAACTTTAGTATTATTGGGAGCACATGGCGTCGGTCGACGACATATAAAGAATACGATTATCTCCAAGCATCCCGATAAATACGCCTATCCTATTCCGCGTAAGTAATTTCAACTTGTCAATTCAAATCCCATCAAATTGTTCTTTGCGGTCGGAAGAAATGTTTGCGTAGAATGAGATAAAAAACAAATATGCGAAACTCGTGAAACCTTGATCGAATATTTTTTTTTCCCGCAGATACAACGAGGTCTCCACGAAGCGACGAAGAAAATGGTCGTAATTATTATTTCATATCGCACGAAGAGATGATGGCGGACATAGCTGCTAATGAATACCTCGAATACGGTAAGCGACATATAGTTTTGTTTTTAGAGAGAGATCTCGCTTGTGCCGATCGAACGTGTTAATTAATTAATTAATTTATTCGACTGTGCACAGGTACGCACGAAGAAGCTATGTACGGAACCAAGCTCGAAACGATTCGCAAAATTCACGAAGAGGGCAAGATGGCTATATTGGATGTCGAGCCGCAGGCGCTGAAAATTCTACGAACAGCTGAATTCGCACCTTACGTCGTCTTCATCGGCGCGCCGGCGTTCGCGAACGTTACGGACGTAAGTACGACAATAACTCTTCACACGAACGAAGAATATACACTTGTATGTGCATGTCGCATATTTCGGATATTTTCTGCAAGGATAGGTCGCATCGACATATAAGCGAGCGCGTTTTATCACAATGTGAGATTTATCGTTGAGTCAATACACAACGGAAAATAAAAGCATTTTGTGAATACGTTATAAAGTATACAAAATATTTTACGTGGCTACAATGCTGTAGCCTTATTGAAAATATCGTACGATATATCTCTCGCGACATTAGCGTAAAAGATTTAATTGAACTCATTTTAAACTTTATTAAAAATTAGCTCTCGCTATATTTCAATTACTTTGTTGCGCGCATTTATCTCTTATATTTATTAAATTACACGGTATGAAAAAAAAGTAATTAATTAGAGGAGCAGTTACGCCTAAATAAGGGACATACTTGAACACTTTTTTTTTTTTTTTAACTCTCCGTTCAATAAAATTTACTTTAAGTGCGGTCTCTCTCTCAAAGCGAGACCTGCTACGCGAAGCGAGATTAATGTTCAACGAGATTCCGTTCTGTAATGGCGCGCAGCAGCGTAGTTACAAGTTTCGAAGGTGAAGAGCTTATCAAGGAGTTCGTTACAGGAAACACTGATATCTGCAAATATTCTCTGACCCACGCGCTGAACGATCTCGACCGTCGATTCGCGCAAGCGATGCCTGCACGCCAATTAAACAATTGGGTGAATTATATTCGCTGCTCTTCAAATGAATTAAACGGAGTAATCGAACAGTTATTGGTTCATTTGTTCCGATTGACTAGCTTCGCGATTGCACCCCGCGGAAGGAAATCGTCAAAAAGCGTGAATGGGTTAGAGTTAAAGAGAATATCTATGTAGGCCAAGCTCTCAACACGAGGAATTAAACGCGCGCTCAGAGAGATATTATTTCGCGATACTCAGAAATACTCGCTTAGTAAAATGCTCGCGCGAAGTAAATTTTAATCGATATTATCCTTTCGACTACCGCGTGGGGCGCCTATAGGCGCCCGGCAAGATATGGCGTCCCGCAGTCTCAAAAGGTTAATTAGAAATTTGTCTTTAATAATATATCTTCCTCGTGAGATATTATAATGAGAGGGAAGTGGCCAATACGAGGCAAACACCAGATCTTCGGGTTCAAATAAATCTCTTTATTTGAAAATGATTTTACATGCAAAGAAGTTTCGTGTCTTCCCTCTCATTAGATATTTGTCATATGTGAAAATAATTAATAACAAGCGTCTTTTTTTTCTCTCTCTCTCTCTCTTACTTTTTAGCACAAAATGTCTAGCTTTTCTCTTTTCTACTTCATTTTCATTTTTCATTTTTATGTTATTCTCTTTTGTTATTTATTTATCATGTTATTTGCTTTCCATAATTCTTCTTTCATTGTTTCTTTTATTTTTATTTTTATTTTTCATTTATTTTTCATTCTTTTTTCTTTTAATTTAATTTTCATTTTTGTTTTACTATTATTGTATACTTATATTTTTCCTCTGCTTTCTGTCT
>QVNV01004384.1:0-13435 GCA_014825455.1 Pseudomyrmex pallidus | reverse complement strand
GAGTGAGTGAGTTAAGAGAAGTTTCATATTAAAATTTATATGAAAATATTACGTTGGACTTGCCGTGACACACTTTTTTCCAAAATTGAAGTAAAAAAAAAAGTAGCTTCTCTCTCTTTCTCATAAAAATATGAAAGTTGCTTCTTCTGAGCGACATGTGCATATAATATTGTAAATAATAAGAAACGCAGGTGTGTGTACACGGGGCGCGAAGTATCAAGTAGATGAAAAAAATTGTTATTATTTATGACAACATTACCGAAATGACACACGCGCGCAAAAGGCAAGTAATATGATTTGCTAGAGACGCGCGGATAATACTTGTACTTCGTGAGAAAGAGCGGATAAATGTACGAGATGACGCAGAAACGTAACACAGATTCACCGGAGACCCGTATCCGTCCATATTCGCTCGTTCCTTTCTGCTCGTTTTCTTTCATAACGCTCAAAAGTTGAAGCGCACACGTGTAACATGATCATTCCTCTCGATTTATAATGCATTATCTTCGCTTTTATCTAAACATTCTGAGTCTATGTGACGCGGAGCGTGTGAAAAAATAAATTTTATTCGATTTTTTTCCCGATTTTTCCATTTTTTCCCCCCTGAAGAGACAAAGAAAAACCGACGAAAATTGAAATTACTCCGATTTCGGAATCGAACAAACACGTAATAAGTATATCCCCGTTTCCCCGCGCAACATACTTAGAGATTAACAACTTTTGTTGTTGTTTATAAAACAGGTTTGGTCGTAATGTGCAACTTGTACCGGCCGATATCGACTTGTCCGCTGTGTGTCAAACGATCATGCCGACGAACAGCATGATAAGCGACGCGGAGCTTCATCCGGACGTTGCGAGACTTCTTCGTCTTTGCAACAGTTTGAACAAGATCACCGGCGAGATCAATGTGGACGAACTGTTCGATTATCAGACCGACTTGGGTCGTCGCGAATGAGAACTGGACTTCCGCTGTTATCCGAAAAAAAACTCGTCCGAGATCCGATATCGTCTCGTGCAGAGGATTCACGATCGTGAATTTCGCTTCGAATTCGATGACGGATATCAACGAGAAGTATCATCAATCTCTCTCCCGTTTACCGAAAACCGACTAGTTGCATTTGGCTTTGAAACAACGACGACGACGACGACGACGACGACGACCGACGCCACGTTACTGTCAATATCAACTTAAGCGAAATTCCACACGTAATCCAAAGAAATCTAAAGAATTAACAACGGCTATTAACAATCAGAGAAAGTTTGCTTCCTGGTATCTTTGGTTTAACTCATTTCAAGTGCGTGTATGTACGTTTGTCGTAACGTTGCGCATCATCACGCGTTCGATATTACAATTCAATCAATCAATATCGATCCCCTTCTCTCTCTTGCAAAAGAAAGTGTATTTTTATGTAATTTCGATTGATAACATATTTACATAAGTACACTATTCTTCGTAATATAATTCGCAGTGTTTTTTTTTTCGCAACAATATTCCACAAAGGCGAAGGATTACAATCGTTTATTTACTTACTTAACGACGCTGCGCATCAATCCTTTTTTTATTATCCAGTTAGAGCCGATATCACATTCTATATTGCGCCGTTCTATTCTGTCGCTAAGTATAGCGTACTTACATATGTTCGTTCTATTATTGATAGAAAAAATGTCGAGTTTCGCGAATCTCATCAGGCACGACGTTGTACATCCACACTTGCCTCACTCTACATTTTTAGTGTACATATATATACATATATATATTTGACATGATATCTGTTGTATAGAAAAATTATCGTCGATGTAGCCGCGCAGATTCGCGTGCTGTGCGCCTTCTTTATCTGTCGCGTCTGTAATAGCGTGTCGGTGACAAATTTTTTGATTGGATACAATAGCAGTGTGCAAACGTACGTAACAAATAAAAATCGCTGAATTTAAACGTATATGAGATATGTATGGAAAAAAAAAAAATAAAAAGAAACTAGGACGCGCACTTCTAGTTCGATACATATCGGACGCGAGGAAACCAATCAAGGGTTTAGTTTTCACTGTTGCGTAACAGTGAACGGAATGCAAGAAAACTTGTTGTAAAGTCGCAAAAAAAAAAAAACAAAAAATGATACGCTAACTACTTGATGATAAACGCAAACCGCGCTACATAGGATAATCCAAAAAAAAAAAAAAAAACGAAATCTCTGTTGTAAATCTCTCGCGCGTTACACATAATTATTATTACTGACTGTTGACTTAATTAACACGCAAATCTATAATAGTAATATATTACAGGGAGATTCGTCGCAGTGTCAGAAATAACGCATAATGTATTGTATCCAATAGCATAAATGCCGTTCGTATATGAAAAATATGTAAAGTTAATACACAAACGTAACTACATGTAATTAAAAAGAAACAGTGGCTGGGATGAGCTTGTTTCTATATACATAACACATCCCCATTCCGAATTCTCTGTCGAATTTACTCCTTTGTTTCTTTTTAAAAAGCGTCTTATAATTTCAAAAAAGATCTCTCCCGCAACGTACAGAAATTATCTCGATTAGCTTGTTGATTATTGCCCGATATGTATGATTTCATTTGAGAACATGAGATGAATTTATTTATTCGTTTATCGTTAAAATGTAAGGATATGCAAATATTAGCCAGGAAGAAAAGAAAGAAAGAAAGAGTAGGATGGAAGAGACATCATATATATACATATAATTTTTTTCCGTGTATCTATCGTTTTTTTTTTTTTTTTCATGCTTTTCTTGAATTGTTACGGATTTGCGCTGCACTGGGGGAAAAAAGGGGGGGGGAAGAACGGAAATGACACACACGTCGCCCGAGGGAGATAAATAATCACACGAAACGACAGAAGAGACAGAAGAAATTCGCGGTGGCGGAAAATGAAGAAGAATGTATCGCGGCACGTTGGCGGCATACTGGAGCTTTAGACTTAGTCGCTTCTTCCCCGTCACGAAACTCTCGTGATCCATTAATCGAGGGGTTAGAAAAAGAGAAAGAGACAGTCTCTCTCTCTCTCTCTTTCTCTCATTCTACATAGATGATAATACCAATGCCATATAACGCCCGGACACAATGTACCACGGCCGCTTCTGCTGGTAAGTCCGGCTGCTCTCGTTTTCTTTCAGTGCGTGCTTAATCCGCGCCCTGCGGATCAACTTACCTGTCAGCGTCGTAAGGTTTCGTCGAACCACATCGTCATACAGTCCACTCGCGACATTTCTCGCGTAAGCATGCCGGCGTCGGCGTAAAAAGAAAAATACGTGAGTACACTTACACGCACACAGTTTCTTTTTTTTTGTACGGACGAACATTGAAATCGGGAGGGAGGATACGTAATGGGGGTTGGTTTGCGCGGATAATAAATGTCACGTTTTTTTAAGAAGCTGTTGCGTATTATAATTTTGCGACAAATGTGAGAACTGTACAGATCGTAGACGGCTATCTAGTGTTCAACTATAAAAAAAAAAAGATAACAACACAAGGTCAGTTTGGATTCTTCTGGTCAAGATGCTTTTTTTTTCGCTGTAATTTTTTTCAAATTAAATTCACACAGAGATTTTAAACGATTATTTCCATACACGAGATATGCGAACTAAGCATGAGATATGGATTTTGGAATTAAATTTAATTCGATTACTCATATCGCGCGCGTATTAATTTACACGGCGCTTAAGACTCTTTATTGGCCTTGTTATTATTTCTCTCGTTACACTTTTGTCCCTCACGTCAATATTACGGAAAATTAATACCTTGCCTGATTGCGAGCTGAATGTAAAAATTATCTGTACGTTGTACACGCGTTATACACCACTCTTTCATTTTTCTCGACAAATTACAGATGTTTCTCTTAAATTCCGCATTAACGCGAACGAGACAATAATTTCAATCTTGAATTTTGAGAAATAATTGGGCAACTAAAAAAAGACACGTAATAATTAAAACTTTGACATTTTCAACATCTTGTTTAGTACGTGATGACTTGGAGAGAATAGAGCGAGAGAGAAAAAAAAACACGGAACAAAAAAAAAATGAATCCGTCGGAATCGCAGCAAAATTTGCTCTCGAACGAGGCGAGGCCGCCTTCGGTGCAGTCGTTACAGCCACCCGTTGACTATGTTCTTGGCCCGGTCGAGAAGCATTTCCTGCTCAGCGCGGAACGAGGTGATTGTGCCACCGTCAGAAGGTAATCCTAAGCATCACGCGCCTCCGCGTTAATAATGCTCCTGTAAAGACATGCTGAGACAAAACACCATAAAATACACCAAGTTTAGGATAAAACGCCTTTCCTCTTCACGATATGTACATCGTATGTTAAATCGAGTGAGAAACTATTGACCGGTGTAATATATTCGTGCGAGCTTCTCATTTATTTTATTTCCCACCGTTAAACGCATCTGAAAGAAAAAATTTGTGATTACTTTTCGCAATTAAACACAAGTCTCTTCATTTATGCGTTATCTTGCGGCCTGTTAAAAGAAGTTTTTTTTACGCTCCGCTATTTGATTGGAAACAAATGATTTTTGATCAGTGTGCTATCTCTCTCTGCACACATGTAGACCCCCAAAAAACGATCCCGAGGATCGAAGGATATCGTTCGTCAACTTCGAGTCGTTCCGCTCATCTGACTTTTTTTTTTATTACAATAATTGCCGTGTAATTTATCGAACAGGTTAATCGAGGAGAATCGAGGTCATCCGGAGATATTGAATATCAATTGCGTCGATCCGTTAAATCGATCGGCACTTATAGCCGCTATCGAAAATGAGAACTACGAACTTATCACTCTGCTGCTCGAAATGGGAATCGAAGTGAAGGTGAGAGTACATAGTAGTATTATTGCGAAGTCCCCCGAGAGAGAAAATGCGGGTCCATCTCTTTCTCTCTCGTTAATATTACACGACAACCGCCCTCCTAATTATTCAGCGCGTTACGCTGATATACCGTAATCGATGTCTACCGGGATACACTAATGAAAGCTCCGTTGCATATAACACCTTTTGTATGCGGCATATACCGCAATAAATATCATTGTTCACATAAATTATCCGCGCTACTCATAGCGCGTTTCTTATAACAATAAAGTTCGCTTCACACTTCCAAGAGTGTGATGACACTCACGCTTAAAACCATAATCTTGTCTTTTTATTTTTTATTTTTTTTTTCAGGACGCGCTCTTGCACGCCATTACGGAAGAGTACGTGGAGGCGGTGGAGGTCTTACTTGAATGGGAGGAAAGAATACACAAGCCGGGACAGCCTTATGTGAGTTCGTTAATAATCACGTGCGTCTGTATTTTTAAGCGTTTGAAATAATTTTGTGTATATATATATACATATATAATATCCAAAAATATAGCAAGAGCCATTTGCTGAACACGCGCGCGCTTTTCGTTAACCAAATTGATTAATTTCGCGAGATTGCGATAACACAAGTGCAACAAGTTTAACAACAAATTCGAAAGCTCATGTCAAACCAGCGAAAATTCACTCGGTCAAGCCAGAGTGCGCTTCGCGCCAAGTATATTAATTTTTTTAAATATTTAGTCAAACGTTTAAATTATACACGTGATAATTCGAAAATTCATTTCAGGAAAACGCTTGGTTTTCATTTCATCGTAAATATAAATGATATGCAAGCGCAATTTATTTCAGAGTTGGGAAGCCGTAGATTCGTCATCAAATTTTACACCCGACATAACTCCGTTGGTTCTGGCAGCTCATAAAAATAACTACGAGATATTGAAATTGCTTTTGGATCGCGGCGCAACTCTTCCAACGCCTCACGATGCTAGGTAGGACGAGAAAAGGAAGAAAACAATAAAGTAGAAAGATATAGCGACCTTTGAGAGGTTTTTTATCCGGAAGCGAAAGAGCAAAAAGAAAAAAAAAGAAGAAGAAGTCAGTGTAATGTTCTCTCGTAGATGCGGTTGCGATGAATGCGTCACTTCGAGCGAGCAGGACTCTCTTCGCCATTCGCAATCGCGAATAAACGCGTATCGGGCGCTCACCTCGTCATCTCTAATCGCGCTTTCATCGAGAGACCCACTTTTGACGGCCTTCGAGCTTTCATGGGAACTGCGTCACCTAAGCAAGATAGAGCAAGAATTTCGCGCTCAATACAACGTACGTATTCGCAAAAACAAAGAGAGATTTCCTCTCTTTATTATCTCAAAATAAATTTGATCCAAATTACAAGATGTTAATGTAATAAATCTTTCTCTTTGTTATGAGAATCAAAAATTCAAACCTATTTCAAAATTGTCACGCGCTTGTTTATTTTTTCGCTCAATTGTAGTTTTTTTTTTTTTTTTTTTTTTTTTAACACAGAATGTGCGAACGTTCTTTATTTACTCTCCCAGCATTATATTCTTCTTAAGATAACAGTTTTCTTACATCTCACTCTGTGTTTTCTATATTAAACATATAATAATTCTTGCAATCTGTATATTTTTTGATCAGGAAATGCGAGAACAGACTCAGGAATTTGCAACCTCTCTGTTGGATCACGCGCGCACGTCTTACGAATTGGAAATAATGTTGAACTATAATCCTGTAGGCGAGAATTGGGACCCTGGGGAGAGACAGACCTTGGACCGACTTAAACTGGCTATTAAATACAAACAGAAGCAGGTACGTGGAGATATTTTGTCGAAATCCGAATAAGAAGATTTTGTGTGTGTTTGTTTACAAAATAATTATCGAAGATAATCACGAAAGATTATAAGCTCGAACTTAGACAAAGATAATTAAGTAAATAATTAATAATTTTTCTGATGCGTTTTGTCGAAGTTCGTCGCTCACCCGAACGTGCAACAGTTACTGGGCGCTATCTGGTACGACGGTCTTCCGGGATTTCGAAGAAAAAACATGGTGGCACAGTTAATGGACGTGGCCAAACTTGGGGCAATGTTTCCGGTTTACAGCACTATGTACATGATGGCGCCGACTTCGCAAATGGGAATGTTTATGAAAAAGCCTTTCGTCAAATTCATATGTCACTCCGCGTCGTATGCATTTTTTCTAAGTAAGATCAAATCAACGCGCTCTCTTGCGCTTTATAAAATTAAAATACTCGAAAGAGAATATCTATTTTTGTTTGTTTGTTTGTTTTGAAGTGCTTCTTGGTATGGCGTCGCAAAGAATCGAATATCTGTTGATTGAATTGTTCGGTAACGCATGGATGCGAGAGATACTTGCCGGCTGGAAGAAGCGGGAACGCGGGAGCATCCCGGGCTTTGTCGAGACAGGCGTGGTCATCTATGTGATAAGTACGTATAGCGCGATCTCTCTCGTACGCATAATCATGCGTTTAAAAAATTCCGTGCTTCTTGTTTTTTTTTTTTTTTTTATACGAAAAGAAAAAAAAATCATCGGCGTGTAATTTTGCTTTTCTCGAGAGCACGCGTGACACTTTTCAAAACTTATATATTCTCTTACTTTCTTTCAATTTTCGCAAAACGCGTTTCATAGGTTTGATCGCCGGCGAACTCAAATCTTTATGGGCGGACGGAATACTGGAATACGTGTCGGATTTGTGGAATATCGTGGACTTCATTCAAAATGTGTTTTACGTTGTCTGGATAGGCTTGCGTATAACTGCTTGGTGGATAGTGCAGGTAAGTCGTGTCGAATCTGTGCGCTAAATCTCTCTTAAAAAAACATAATACAAACATAGCGGGATAAGTAAAATAGAGAGAATACTGGAGCGGATTGGATCCTTGGTATCCGAGGGATCAATGGCACGCGTTCGATCCGATGTTGCTCTCGGAGGGTGCGTTTGCCGCCGGAATGATATTCAGGTGATTTCTCGCATCAATTCATTTGTATCTCGAAATGTGTGTGTGTTTTTCTCTCGTCGATTACTATTTGCGAGGTGTGTGCTTGCAGTTTTCTGAAACTCGTTCACATATTCAGCGTAAATCCTCATCTCGGACCACTCCAGATTTCCCTCGGGAGGATGATAATAGACATTATCAAGTTTTTTTTTATTTACACTCTCGTGTTATTTGCCTTTGGCTGCGGTGAGTAGAGAAAAACACCTACGACTTGCTTTTTTTTTTCATTCGCGGAATTTTCCGTTCCGTCTACAAGTTCTGACGTGGAGTCTGTACCGAAAATTCTGCGAACCCATCTCGAGCGTATGTAGATATATTTTTGCGACTAAGTATTAATCTCTGGAAAAAAATTCCTCTTTTTTTTTCCTTCTTCTTTTCAATCTGCAATAAGTTTTTTTTCTTCAACCTGTGGATCGATAGAAAGTAGACCGAATAAATGATGCGCCAACGAGTAAAAATATGGCGCGGAACAATATATCTTTTTTAACGTCGAAGTCTTTATATTTCAGGTATGAATCAGCTACTGTGGTATTACGCGGATTTGGAGAAAAGAAAATGTTATCACCAGTCCGACTTGCCAGATTTTGATAATCAAGAAAAAGCCTGTTCCACGTGGAGAAGATTTGCTAAGTACAGAGAAAGATTGATTTACACGCGCGCGCTCGCGCGTACACAGAGTGTGATTCTCTAATGTCGGGATACTTTTACACGTGTATTTTACAACTCAGATCTGAGTTGAAGAATTCATGATAATAATACTAGTTATTATTATCGTTTTTTTTTTTATAATTAGATAGTAAGAGATGTGCAAAATACGTCTGTAAATTTGTGACGTTAATTTAGACATCATCATTTTGTGTGTGCGTATGTATAATATTGTTTTTTTTTGTTAATAAGAAATTCTAAAGTATTTAATTGATATTTTCAGTTTGTTCGAGACGTCGCAGTCTCTCTTTTGGGCGAGTTTTGGAATGGTCGAGTTAATATCGTTCGATCTAACGGGCATCAAGAGCTTTACGCGATTTTGGGCGCTTCTAATGTTCGGTTCTTATTCCGTGATAAACGTCATTGTGTTATTGAACATGTTAATTGCTATGATGTCCAATTCCTACCAAATTATTTCGGTGAGAAAAATTCGTTTTCTTATACACATTGAAACCGCGTTGTGTGTATCAGATTCGAAGTTTTGTGGAATTTTAATGCGTTGGTTTTTTGTTTTGTTTTTAGGAAAGATCTGATACAGAATGGAAATTCGCCAGAAGTCATTTGTGGATGAGTTACTTTGAGGATGGCGACACCGTGCCACCGCCGTTTAATATGATTCCAACGAGTAAAACATTTCAAAAGCTACTCAAATGTGGAAAAGGCGACCGCAGTACAAGATCTTTCATTGTAAATAATTTTTATTAAAATACTTTTTTGCAGAAACTTACTAGTGCGATCAAAATAATACTTATTAATTATTATATTAAGTATTATTTAATAATAATAAGAATACAAATAAGTCTTACGAGCCGAACGCAGGATGTTGTGCGGAGATAAATACAAATAAGACCTATTTGTATTCTTAGTTTAGTAACTTTCTCGAGCCTTAATATTCTTTATTAATTATTAATAATAATAATAAAAGTCACAATTGAAAAGTGCTTTTATCACTCAGAGTAAATATTATTTCGATCATACCAATAATACATTTCTGTAAAAGAAACTAACCAATCTTATATACTACGTACTTTATTCTACAGAATTCCATCTAATTAATTAATTTACAAAAAAATAAGATTTGAAAATTTGATTATATACACGTTAATTAGATATTAGGACATTGCATTGGGGGCAATATCCAATATACTAACAACGTCATTTTCAGAAAAAGTCTCGGGAGAAGGCTCTGGCTAGACACGATACCGTACTGCGATTGCTCATTCGTCGTTACGTAACGGCTGAGCAAAGGAAACGAGACGATTTCGGTATTACGGAAGATGATGTCAGGGAGATCCGCCAGGACGTCTCGAGTTTTCGATACGAACTAATCGATATCCTTAAAAACAACGGGATGCGTACACCACAAATAACTAGAGATGATACAACTAGTTAGTATATTATTTTGCATCTGTGTGTTATTAATCATATTTATCTGTTATATCTATTTAAAAAAGAAAAAGAATATCTCTCTCTCTCTCTCTCTCTCTCTCGATCATACAATCGTTAATTTATCACAGAGATTCAACAAGTAATCGAAGTATTAAAAGTTGTCGATATTGTGCGAGCAAACGAAGAGTTAACAAATAAATCTTTTTTTTTCTCCCCCCCTCCCCCCCAAAGTACCGGGCAAGAAAGGCAGAGTAATGGAGCGTCGTCTGCAGAAGGATTTCCAGATCGGCTTAGTGGAGGGTATTGTGCAAGCTGTAATTCAGAGCGACAATGAGCCGAAGGATGTGTTCGCTCAAATCGCGAAGGCCATTGGACGCAAGGGAAGCTCAAGCGTCAAGAAAGACTGGAATGCTGTGGTGAGACAAAATACTATTGCAAAAGATCCGATTGGGAGCACAACCGAGGCGACGCAACGTCAAACCAGACGCAGTCTGCGTCGTCGACATCAACCGGATTCCGATCTGGAGTCTATGGATCCGAAACGACTGGTCGATTACAATCCAAATCTGTCGGAAGTTACGCCGGCCACCAGAATAGCCTACGCTAAATTCATGTTGAAACGGGGCAAGCAAGAGGACAAGACCGATGGTAAGTTTAGATTTTTATTTTAGAGGTTTTAAACGTTAATGCGCATCTCTCTATGTAAAAGTTTAGATCGACACAAGATGCTAGAGTTAATTCGCTTTTGTCCCAAACGTTGCTATGCAAAATAATCCCGAAAATATCACGAGCATTAGAATTAATCACTCGTATACGCAGGTACAGACGATCCTTCGAAAGAAACCGAAAAAAGCGAGGAACCTCGAAAAAGCAGCAAAGTTATGATCGCGGAAACTTCAACATCTGCGATTCCGCGACCCCCCGTTTCTGAGATATTAAAGAGAAGCGTATTGAAGTCCACCAGCAGCGGCGGCGGCAGCATAGAGAGATTCGCGACAGATAAAAAAACACTCGATATCAAAACCACCGAAGTCAGATCGCCTTCGCCTATACCCGAGGATATCGGAGAGGATGGCAAACAGTCGACGGCAAGGCCCGATCAGAAAACCGAGGATAAGAGCAAAGACAAAAAGGAAGATAAAACAAGAGGAACAAGCGAAACGCAAAAGTCAAGAGGAGAACAAAAAGAAGGTGAGACAGCACGGGATGAAGATAAGCGCAAGCAGTCGGAGAGCACCAGTCGGGAAGCACCGACGAAGGGGGAGAGCAGCGGCGAAAGAAAAGTTACCCCGGTAGCAACTCAGAAGAAAGAAACGCCGAAAACTGCAGTGCCCCAAGCCACGACAAGCGAACGAGGAAAGTCCAAGGCAACAGGTCGAGTGACGGGAGGTTGGATTTAACTTGAAAATTATATTTTATTGATGAATCTAAGCATATAGATTAGAACAAGAAGAACGTCAAGTTGAATATGTTCAAATTGAACGCGTTTAATTGTTGATGTTACTTATGTCGGTCAAACAAGAAAAAGGTCAAAGAATTATGGAGCACACGGGAATCGGATTAATAAAAAATATTGACGATATTTCAGTAGTCACTAAATCATGACTTCAATCGAAAATAACAAAAAATGTTGAATACTGAGAGTTTTCATTTCAAGAGATCGGTTTCTAAGATGCTCCGTATAGCAATTTTATGTCTAACGCAGAGAAGCCAAAAGATCATATTTCTCTTTATTAGATCGGTATAAAGCTAACCATTTTCCTGGTTAGATTTCTTGGAGTTTGACTCACATGTGTGTAACTTGTTGTTTAAACGTTGTATTGAGAGAAACATTATTTATATAAGCGTGCTTTCTCTAATGATAAGTAGTACTTTATTCCGTGCCGTATGGTTGGTTTTCAGCATAAGATCCAAACGAAGAGATCGAAACCTAATAATTCTATTTATTTCGACTAAAAATATAAAGTTATATACATTGACATCTTGTATATCGTAGTATATGATTTTTGTCGATAGAGACACATTGTACTTAGCGTCTGCTTTATCGTTAAAAGGAGAAAAAATACGTAGTTTTTTGTACAAACTCATTGAAGTTAAATTAAAAAAAAAAAAATCACAAAGCATAAAGTCGTAAATAACATTTGCAGACTCTCTCGTTAACGAGAGAGATAAAATTATTACAAGTAGAAAATCTCAGAAAGTCCACTAAGATGCGATAAGCGCGCGGATGACGCATTTGGAGATTTTACTGGCAATTTTCTTTGTAGGTATTTCCAATGTCACTTACACTAGCGATAAGCGAATCATTTTTAAATCCGACGATTGTTATCAATACTATGCACTTCGTCACGTACAGCTTCGTCTCGCGTACGAGATAACAACACAAACGAATGTACGCATGTGTATGGGGACGTTAATAAATAAGATTATAAATATGAGAACACGCGTGTGTCTGTGTAAGAACACATGGTCAATGCCTCTTTTCAAGATTAAGCACATCTGCCGCAGATAATTCGTAAGAAAGCTCTGAAACATATAATTAAAATAATAAAGTCAAACGACAAATAAAAACAATAAAGTCTAGACTAGTTACACATTATTATTAAAAGTATTTACTTTTGAAAGTTTTATCATATCATAATTAAATTTTGTCCGCTCGTAACGACAAAAAAAATTATATAAAAGATTTTCTTTTATATTAAAAGCGTATGTAAATTATTTACATATATATATAATTTGCTTTTTTGTTTGTTAATAAATTTAAATTCACTTTGTCGCTAAAGATTCAATAAACGTACCTTCGCTTTGGTCTGTTTATTTCGTCTATTTTCATTCCATTAGTGACAGCGTGTTTTTTCTTCCTGTTGATCTTTTTATCATCCTATAATATATATATTATTGAATTCATTAAATTATCACGCGCATATATTATGTAATCAGACATTGAAACTCTGACGTGTATGTACATACATATATGACACACGTGTCTACACACATTTATATTTTACACACACTTACGTCTTGCAGTTCGCCTATTAAATAATCTTTGAGCATCTTTTTCGCATCAGAAGAATGACCAAAATCATCAAATCCACTAGTCGCATCTTGTCCTGCGTATTCTTCAATTAGCTCCGGTCCACCAGGATGCTTTATATATAATAAAAAAGTTTACGCGTATATACATATTTTATTTATTTAAAAAATCAGGCCTAAAGAAGTCCTAACGCAGTATGAAAAAAAAAACACTTAAACTGAAAAAAAGTCAAATAATTAACGACTAAATTAATAACACCTATAAAAATAGTGTGGATATATATACATATATATATGTATATATAACTGCAGTTTATAAGTTACACAATCTTATTTTCCAAGATATAATTTTCGAGAATTGCAGTTGCATCGCAGGAAAATGCAATTTGCGTTAATAAAATTCAGAAAAATTGAGGCGCAACGTTAAACAATAGGCTTGCAAAAAATCGATACTTT
>QVNV01004372.1:0-22549 GCA_014825455.1 Pseudomyrmex pallidus | reverse complement strand
GCGGCAATTAACGTTCGGTGCAAATCGATATCAAGCATTAATATAATTTCTCTTGCCGACTGCTGAGAACAATAATTAACACGTGCAATAATGCACAACTAGTATGTTGTAATTCAGAATAATTTGAAATAAAATTATCAGAATAACGGGAGAATATTTTGCAGCCAAACTGAAATATTTTCGCACAAGCAATTACATACATCGGAACAAATGAACAAATTTGTGTTGTGATAACAGAAGACAAATGAAACAAGTGCGAAAAACCATTAAGGAAATGGTAATAACGTAACAAATTAAAAAGCGGTTGACTTATATGTGCATGCAGGGCTGACACATGTGTTTCGCGGAATTATCTCTCTAATTAACAACTAATTAAATTAAATTTATGAAATCTCTTCTGTAAAACGCATTCTATTTTCAACGATGAAAATGATTTTCAATGTTCGCCAATACAAATCCGAAAACTAAAATTGTTCTCTCACCGAAACTGCGTATTTATCGAGTTTATTCGCAATTAAATTCATTGCACACTGCATTTGATTATTACGTACTCAACATGTGTCCGTATGTTTTAAACATTTGCGTATATATACACAGCGTTGAAAAACGCGCGTCGCAGACGAGTGAGAGACTTTGAGAATAAAATCTCTCACACATTTTCACTTGCTCTATTTCTTTTTGCAATCTTCGTAAGTACGCGTGCGACAAAACAAAAGTACACTGCGAATAATAACGGACACTTTTGTTCACTCCGAATGTTTCTATTGTTCACAATACCGGCGCCGTTCCAGTTTATATTCTTTCGCGAATAATCTTTTTTTTTTTTTTTTGCAATTGACAGAAGTCTGTACAATACAATATATTGTGCACTACTCATTGAAAACCAATTGCGCGCTATTCATCCGTGACTGAGCATCATTAACGTGTCTTCGTCTATTCGCATTCATGAAAATATTATCACATAAAAAACTCAATATTCACGAAGAAGTAAATCAAGAGACGCGTACAAAATTAACGATAAAAAAGTTCATCACGTAAAAAAAAAGAAAAATGAATTTGTCATTTGAGAGGATGTAAAACAAATCGCGTTTATGTTCTCCGGCAGGTATCAAGACAAATTGCTCCCAAAGCTACCGATTGCCGTATCTTTCATTTTCCGCGAGATATTCCCGAGATATCGCTGCTAATAAAGTTTCTTCTCCCACTTTTTTCTCTTTTTCTCTCTCTCTCTCTCTCTTTCCGTACGTTCTCTCCGAACAGAGCAAGTAATTTTCAAGCGCGTATATACCTGGTGGCTATTAAGAGAAGAAGGAAACCTGCTTCGCGTGAAAACGGTTCTTGCGAATGCGGGACACGAAGAAAAAGCGCAGACCGGCCAAAAAAAAGTGAGCGTTCGTTGCGCCGAACATTATTTTGCGACTAAAAAAATCTAGGGATCAATTTTCCTCCGATGTGCTACGAGACACCGGGGAGGGAGGAGAGGGTGAGGTTAATATCGCGGAAAAATAGAGAATAATAACGAAAATGTTCTTCTCTCCTATTGGTTTTCGTGTAATTATTAAAGAGTTCGCAAACTTATGTAATTTTGTAAACTATAATATTACTAACGGATCGCGTGCATGAGATATTTATTCGAAGCACACAGATACCGAAGGCGCTTAATACGTCGAGAAACTTGGGGTAGGTACGTTCCCATAAAAAGAAACTTTTATCCGAAATATCGTAAAAACTTCAAGGGATTCGCGTTCGAGTGAGAGCATAATATTAAAGAACGACGCAGGATTTTACGGCACCAGAATGTCCCCGTTTCATTTTACGCTTTTGATCCAAAAATTTGGACGTCGAGTTGCGATAAAATATTTCATCACTTTTCTCTCACTAACGTGTCATTTAATCGGGCACGAAACCTTCAGAGAAACGCGGACCTTGTATACCTGCGCGCATAAATTACGCGGCCCTTTTTCTTTTTTTTCTTTTTTTTTTTAATTTCCGTCGTAAAAGAAAGAAAAAATATCCTACAAAGTTGGTCTTTGAACGCGGATCTATTTCCACGCGGCGTGAATTTTCGGTGATTTAACGAGATTTTTCGTCGAGAGGGTGTTCTCGCAAGCGACTTTGCGCACATTTGTTAATGGAAAAAACATTATTTCTCCGGAAGGGCACTTTTGACTCTCTCTCTCTCTCTCTCTCTCTTTCTTTCTCTCTCTCTCTCTCTCTCTTTCTTTCTATGGTGGCACGTTTACCTTGGGGTTGAGGTCGCTGCCCTGTTGCATTAGTGTGCCGACCGTAAACCAAAAGCTGTTGGCCAGGCTGAACTCGTTGATGGTTCTTAGCAGCGGTATGTCGTCGCTGTCCGGGTCTAAGGCGCTCACGTGACCACCCTGATGACAACCCCGCCGAGTAGTGCAATTTCAGAAAATAATTAGCGCAACAATTTATGATTTTCTGTTTACAATTAATTTATAATTTTCTCTTTATTTTTTTTCAAGTTAATATTGTGGAAAAAATTAAAAAAAAAATCTTTGTAAAACGCTTCTCTTTCATGTTTTATTTTTATACATAATTTTGTTGTTTTACATATAAACATAAATTATCGCGCTTTTAAAACACACAACGTTGCTCGTGAAAAATGTACTGTAATTAGCCGCGTTCTTACATTTCGAATGTTGAAAAACCGTGAAACAAAGTTTGCGCACAGTAAAATTGTAAAAATCAGCGAGGCAATTATATAAACCGGCCTCTCATAAATTAATTCAGCGCAAATATCAGCCGTGATGTTTTTTTAGTTCGGCTATTTTAAGATTCGATTTTGTATTAATTTTTTATCACATTCGCGGGCGGAGGAATTATTTTTTCGTTGACTCAATCGATCGTTTTGCACCACGCGGCGGGGGCGCCCTACCTGCAAAGGACATTTGCAGCTTGGACAGGGCGACGGCTCCACCCACTCGTTGGGCGACAGTCTTGCCACTATCCATATTATCAATGAGACCATCACGTAAGCGGCCAACAGGGACAACCAGATCTCCACGGCGAGGGGATTCATGAACGAGAAGAGCCGCGTTGGCGTGCGCTTGGACACCTGAAGCAATGACAATTTGTTTCCGATGTTACTTAGAGAGAGAGAGATAGACCGTGTGAGAACCGACCCTAATTGACCTCGATTACATTTCAATGTCGATAGCATCGCGAGCGATGTACGACGAGCGATGAATCACGTAATACATATGTGTTGCGGCGATTTCTTCCGCGAGTTGCAGCTTCAATCGTCGAGAGTCGTGCTGAAAAATGATTCGGAGGTGCGAGAAGCTTATATAACTCTCTCTCCGTGCGCCGGCCATTTCTACACAATATCCAGTTCCTCAAATGGCTCGAAAGAGACGATTCTTTATTTCGATGGAATTACGGGAGAGCGCGTATTATTCTCCGAGCGCGTCGGGCGGAACACAATGGCGGCGCGCTCCGCCGGGCGAGCGAATGCAATAGGTGTGTTGTGCTTTATTTTTTTTTTTGCCCCGCGAGAGGCAATTGAGATTGGAGATTTTAAGACACGAAATTCTGGGGAGTATTTTTTTTTCTCTCGTACACAGATATAAGAAAGAGCGGCCATTAATGGATTCTGAGTGATCTAATTTCAACCGAGCGCCTTATTTTCTTGAAAACTGTAATTTCTATTCGAAATTATTTTTTTCCGAAAGTAGCTACAATTAGTAGTTAACGTATCCCCCGATTTTTTGCTCCCCTATCGTGGAGATTGGGAAATGGAATATTTTGAAAAAACAGAAATAGAAATAAAATATTTTTATACAAATTATTATCGTTCTGCGCGCATAATATTATTTTCCACGCTAAATTCTCTATCTCTCTCTCTCTTCTCTCAGCTGCAGCTCTTCTTCGCTCTCTCTCTCTCTCTCTTTCTGTAATATTGCAAATATATGACCCGCAAAATAAACAGGAATAAACGAATCGTTGTGTAAACATACACGTGCTGTTTGCTCTCCGACGAGAGATGATGGATTTATATGTGCGCGCGTTCGCTTTGTGAATGAGCGGGAATTCGTGTGGCATTCGTGCGCGGCAAATGTGAGACGAACGAACACACACGTTCGGAGACGAGACACACGGTCCCGGCGAAAACGATCACAAAGTAAGCCAGGACGGAAGAGGATGAAAAAGGAGGAAGGGGGTGACGGAAGAAATAATATATGTAGTTCCAATGGCGGAGCACCTCGTTGAGTGTACCTTGGGGTTGAGCCCGCTGCCCTGCCTGAGGAAGGTGCCGGTGATGAACCAGAAGCTGTTGCTGACGCTAAACTGGTTCTCGACCACGTCGCTCTCGGCCAGACACGGGTGCGGATTGTTCCACTCGTACGGGCTGAACCGCGCCATCACGAAGAGGGTGAAGCTCACGAGCATGTAGGCGGCGAGCACGTACAGCCAGATCTCGACTGCCAGCGGATTCATGAAGGAGAAGAGTCGCGTCGGCTGACTGGACGGCACCTAAATTACGTCACGCTACGATTTTAATTAAAACGGATCCCGTCTCGTGGCGGGCGCGATACGACGCGACGGAAACGCGCGCGCCGAGACGTTCCGAGCCGACGACGACGACGACGACGACGACGACGACGACGACGACGACAACGACGGCGACAACAAACGCACAAGCGTAATCTCTCAGACGTTTTTCAAAAAAAACGTGACCTTTTCTTGCGAACGTTGTCGAGACAAAAGAAAGAAAATTTACGGCTAGGATAAGACGAGAAATGCGAGGTATATTTCATTATAATTAAAAAGTGTGTGATTGAAGTTATTGTTAATTAACAAACAACGTTCCGAAACGAACGTCGCGTGACAAAGGCGTCTACATTATGTTGTTCATTATCCAGACTGCTCTCTGTAACGCGCGATAATAACGAAACGCCTGTACGGAGTCGCTTTTATATCAATTTACGTTTACGCAACACGCGCAACGCGTAAATGTAATTATAAGAAACAGGGGAGCTTCACAGACGCACTCTCACACACACACACACACACACACAAAGAAATCACACATATACTTTAATAAACAAAACAGATATAATTGAATGCAGGCATGGACATGAAAGAAATATACGAAGAGAACTTGCAGAGCGCGGGTTAACTCACCTTAAATAAAATTCCAATCCCGAGGTTCATAAACGGCTTTGTGAAGTCTATTACGCTTTCTCTAGCGTAATTAATCGTCATGGAAGCGACCGCTAGATCCGCTCTCTGAAAAAAGAAAAGAAAAAAGAAAGAATGCAACATCCAAGAGAATTGAACGAATTAAATTTACTTTCCTCCACGGCAGTAGGTTGAAGTCGTATAAAAATCTCTCTGCGGCGCGTCTTTGATATCTGAGAGAAGCAATACCGAATTAACATTGCGCGCAAATTAACGTTACTTTTTTTTTTTTATCCGAGGGAAAAATTGAAATGGCTCCGCTCGTTTTGTTTTCTCCTGAACGAGCGAGCGTCATCGGGAACGCGCAAGGTCCAGGGAAAATTAAAAACCGCGGACATATTGCGGGTAACGTTTCCGCACGCGGATATACATACAAATACATTTGCTCTGCAAGCAAATCGCGAATGAGAGTGCGTCGCAAATTACTGATAAATCTTCGTCGTTCTTCAAGCTTGGCGAAAGAAGGTTTACCTTGCGAGATAGCGAATGCATTCTTCATGAACGAACGATCGTTGCCGAGCTGTGAAGCATCGCTCGCGTGTGTCATCCCTCCGTTTTAGAACATCCGCCTACGGTTTCGCAGGTTTCCAGGTTAACGCGTCATCCCTCTTTCGCGAGAGGCGGAGATTGCTTTGCATGTTTTATAAACCGCTGATCTTCGGTATTCAACGAACGCGCGCGCGCCGGCAAGTCGAGCCGCAAATTTCGCGAAATATGCGTTTATCTTTGAAGCTTCTTTTTTGAGCTCCGACGAGTCGTTAATAATTTTTTGCGAGTCGTACAAATAATTTTTGCAGCGTACATGTATTTCGCGTGCTTGTATAAAAAAACGTATTTTAAAATGCTGTAAAATAAGCAGAAACATATCTCACTCTCGCGATTGTACATTCTCGCACAGGTTAAAAAAATAAAACTCCAAGAAAAAAAAGCTTAAAATGATTCGAAGCCGGTAACTTATTAATCGCGTGTGACGTAATATTACACTATTGCATTACGAGAACAATAACGCACTTTAACGCTGTACAATCAAATTCCTGATATTAAAAAATTTATTTCTATTATTTGCGTCACGTTAATTCGTATTGCAAAATAATATTGCAATTGTGAATTAAAAACAAGCTTAAAAGAGTTGAATAATTTATATGTCACGCAATCAATGAAATACAATATGTCATCAAAGGCATTTCTCATATAAATGCACGTGTAAAATATATCATCACATCATCGACAAATGTTCGAATAAAAGTGAAAAACGCTTTGTCGTTGATGAAATGATAAAAAATTAAATCCAAAAAAAACAAAACAAAACAAAAAAATACGTGCGTCACGCAATCTTATTTCACATGTGAAAAACAATCTCTTTTGCAACCGAATGTTTAAATCATCATTTGAAACATATGTTTGCAATTCCATTCTCTTTGCAAAGGATTGATGAGGAAATGTTATTTACAAACATTCGTTTACGTTTTTTACACCGACTGTACCCGGCTAATGGATTCCTCTTAAACTCGTTATTACCTCGCGCGCCTTGACGTATGTACACCACACATCGTTCGAATTCGGATACGGGAAATCATCAATATTTGCCGTATTCTCACTAAAACGCCTACTCCTACGCTAATAACATTTTTGCAAAGCAAGAATATTAAAACCGAGCCGCGCACGGTTTTATTGGGATTGCAATTTTCGTTTTTTTTTCTTGTGCGCACGTTTCTTCTTTCCATCACATATATTGCGCGCTCCCGCGCGCGTTTTAACGATTCGCAGCGATGAAACTCGACATCCGAACAAGAACCCTCTTTCTTTTCAGAGGTTTTCTTTTTCCGTACGCATTAGCGTGATCCCCGTAATGTTTTCGGTTTTTCTCTGAAGATTTCAACTTAGGTATATGCGCGTATACATATCTTCCCTTTTCTTTGCTGACACGACGGACGCCGTCGCATATGTGAAAACAGTAGAAAGAGAAAGAAAGACCTATTCTCCCGATAACGGAAAGAAAACATTTACTTTCCGTTTGATATGTACAAACGTGGAAAAGTTAGATTTATGATCAAATTTTAAAGAAAATTGTCGTTTTCGACAAAACATCGACTCTTTTCTCGTTTGACAATTTTTCGTCGATCTCTACTTTCGAAGCGGAAAGAGAAATGTTGAAAATATTTAACTTGTACTTTCGTCTGTGACGACAGATTCAGCGATGTATTGATGAAACTGTCCGAAGTCCAAATATCAACGGTCCATCGCGGACGCAAATGAAATTTGTAGTCGGAAGACGATGAACGTTCCGAAAAAAACGACAAGCGTCGCGACCTATGTGTGTTCTGAGTATATTTAAACGCGATCTTGTATCATTTCCAGCTCATTGATTACCGTCGTAATTGATACACGTATTCCAAATATTTTGCTAAAGATTAGTTTGCTGATACTTTAATTATGCGGCGGAGAAGAGTAAGCACACGCCGGTGAAATATTCACTTTTTTTACTCGATCGCAAATATTTTTAATTTAACGAATGTAACATAGCGCATAATAATTACTCGCGCGGCTTTAATTTGCGCGATGGCGGAGAGTAACGCGTGTGCTCGCCCGCATCCGGATCGTAATAGATCGACGGCGACGTAAATTAAATTCGCAAGACGCTCGAACGCGCATACATCAAACTTTGATTTTTAATAACCGCGCCATTTTACCAATTCAAATAACAGCAGGAGAACGGCATCTGTGCGCGAGTTGATCTATGAATCGAGAAATATCGAGCGCGCGGCTCGACCGGGCAAAAAACGCTTCATCCGGATAATTCTTGTATCATCCCCCATACATACATACGTAATTAAATTTCACGTGGAACGGATTTATTGCGCCTGTGGAAATTCGCTTTGCTTTACTAGTAAAGTTAACCTCTTAGACCGTGGTTTCCATTTTCTCTCCCCCTTTCCTCTCTTCTTCTCAATGTTTCTCTCAATATAGTATGCCGGAAGGTTATTCTCCCAGCAATATTTTAACCCTTCGGCTTTAAATTAATTTCTGCGAAGAGGAAGTTAACACACATTAAATATTATAGTTTCTCCATTTCTCTCTCTCTCTCTCTTTTTATCTCTCTCTCTCTTACTTTTTCTATGATATATTACCATGTCGAGTTTACACAAGACCGCACACATTTAATTAATCGCGTGTATCCCGACTAAATTTTATTTCGCGACATTTCTCAAATCTTTTTCTTTCTTTTTTTTTTGTTTTTGCACAATTTTTTGTTAACAGCGTAGAACGCGCAAAAATTCTTGGTCTTTATAACTCGGTCTATACACTTATGTTAACATCAAAATTATTTACATAATACACTGCTTTATGAGTTTATTCTCTATTATTTGTTTTTTTTTGTAATATTAAATTGTCATAAGCCGAAACGTCATCGCGCACGTGTATTCGATCTCTCATTACATTACTTGACATTTAAATTTGCCCAGTTCTTGACCTATTTGTTAATTTTTGTTTTACTTACTGTTATATACAAGCTTGTTCTTTATTTCAGTTTTTTACGTATTATATTTATTGATTGAATTATCAAATCAGAAAAAGAAACAAGATTTATATTACCGACTTACCTTCTCCATAAGCTCGCGCACGATTCCATTCCACTCCTTCGTCTCGGGATCATATACCCCGTACATGTGATCGGGCACCAATTTGATCGCGTACTGAAAGCCGACCTGACTGGCGATCCACTTGAGCAAATCGATGCAGAAG
Source organism: Pseudomyrmex pallidus (assembly GCA_014825455.1). Taxonomy (NCBI): domain Eukaryota; kingdom Metazoa; phylum Arthropoda; class Insecta; order Hymenoptera; family Formicidae; genus Pseudomyrmex; species Pseudomyrmex pallidus. The sequence goes on along the minus strand of QVNV01004372.1, from coordinate 13,597 downwards.
CCCTCGAATCTCGCGTTGCCAGTCAAATTCTTGTCTTCCTTTACCATGACGTAAGGTCTTTCCTATGGAAGATTGGATTGCGTTGATAGATCGCGGAATCGTGAAGCTCATCCGTGACGAAGAAGGGCAACCCTTAAAAGTCCTTATTTCCGCGCGAGAAAGTCATATCAAAGGCGGGGAACACGAACGCGAGCGAGTCCTATGTGCGGATATATATGGCGTTCTGATCGCTTGTCGCTCAAACATTTCTTTTTCCCGAACGCCCATCATGAATCTTTCATTTTTTCGAGGATACGGTGACCATAAAAAGGATCCCCTTCGATCAGGATTTTCCCTTTGATACGACTCCACCCGATTTCGTGGCTTTTCACACATAAACGCCCTCACAAATCATCCCCCAAATTCTTTGACTTTCATCGAAATGAACGAAGTAACATCGAATTAAGTTTTTTTCTCGTGTTCTCTTTATACATGAAGTGATTTAAAAAGTTTTTTCCTCGTCATCTTATGTTATATTATTACGTGCGATCATTTTCGAGAATTAGCATTTTACATAATTTGTAGTTTGAAACAACTTCAGTTCAATTATTTATTAAACTCGCGGCAAGTCAAAAGAATTTCAATTTACCGTCCTCTTTCACGCACGGTCACGCTAGAAATTATTTCTGAATTCATGCACGGGTTATACACGTTGTGTTGGGTGGCTTAAACGTTGAATACTTCATCTTCGCGCGACATAACAAATTTAGCCGGGGGCCCGTTTAGAGCCAGCCTTTCATATCACCGTGTATAATCAATGTTCGCGCTATGTACTCCGTCTAATGATTAATTCTAACGGCGTTGAGGGTCGCTAGCGCTAATTTCGAGGCTGCGAGATGTTATTTACCTCTCTCGTCATCACCACGAGCGTAATGTTGGTCGCTGTGGTCTCGTAAAAGGCGCCCATGTCTGTGACATTAATGCCGGACCCGGATTTCCATTCGCCGACTTTGACAAGCTCTTCCTTCTTCAGCTTCAGAAGGTCCAGTTTGAAATTGTTTCTCTTCCCGTCGTTGAACTCGATATGTCCGGTTAGTCCGTGTAAACCTGCCTGCAACAGAAACACTCGTATTAAACCCGAATTTCCGAATTGATTTATTCATGAGATTTTTTGCGCGAATCTCTCCCGTTAAAATGTAACAATGAAGAATTACACGCCCGCAAGTTTTGCTCATTGTAAATCGACCGGTGTAATTTTTGTCTTTTTTTTTTTTTGTATTTGTTTTATGCACTTCCGTGATCCGCACGCTTCCCCGCTCGCAAAATTTTCAGCTTCCATAAAGGAAGCGAGTGGTATGTTAACTTTGCGCTTTCATGAAAATGCATGTTATGCTTAGCCACATAAATTCTACCAAGTTTTGTATCTCCACTATTTAAATATAAACGCGTGGAACGCGTCGGAAATTGCATTTTTATGTAAATAAGCGTTGTCTCCGACCGTGATGATAACAATATCTCGAAGAGTCGTGAAACGACGACGATAAATAGAACGCGTGCGTGCGCGCGCGCACGGAGAAATCGAAGAATAGGTAAAATCTCTGGTCGTGCGCAACATCGGACTCTGTATAACTGCCGTTTTAACGACGCATACGGTACCCGGATTCATCGCGTTCGTTATATCACGTATGCGTCTGATTCCCGTTAAATTTATTTTTCCTCTGTGTCCGCTAAAGCTGTCTCGCACGTACGCGCACGCGCGCGCAACACACACACAAACACGCGGACAAACACGCGCGAGTGGATTCATTGCCGACGGCCTACATTTCCGGATGCATGCAGCCGGCGAAATTTTTCGCATTAATTACCGTTCGCGGTCTACCGACGCGCAATTTATTTGATTTACGTCTCTTTGTTTTTACTTTGTATTTCGACTCCGAGATTTTTTGAAATATTCGTCCAACGTGCGCCGTTCTTTCGAAAAAACACAAACATTTGATCTGGGATTTATAAAGTGCGATTCACATAAACTCGCGTCCGATTTTCGGTGGGAAATATTTTTTACAAAGAGAGTTTCAGTTATCCGGTTTTGTTTTATGTCATCAAATAATTTTCAATTAAAACAACAAGATTCAAATACAAAATTAAACATTGAAATAGATCCAGAAATCGTTTATTGTTATTCAGATTGGCTGAAGATCGAATAAATGTGATCAAAATGTCTTTAACATGAATTAAATGTGTTTTTTATCTCCTAATTTCATTAAAACGATTTCTAAATCTAGTTTTATATAATAATTTTTATATAATTTTCGGCATTGGGATTTTCAGTATTTTACACCATCTTCATTGTTCCTCGTATGTCTGAACATCTATTATATTCTCTGACTTGAAATGTTGTTCGCTCTTACGTCGACTCAAACGTTTAGAATTTCTCGAGTGTTATGACGCGGGCTGATATATGCGTGACCGTATCACTTTTCAAGCAATACGTCTCCCGCGTACTTGATCCCACTCGTAATCCTTCGCGCAGCGAGGGGACCGATAAAAGATGAAGCTATAAAACAATTGATAACGCGCGTCTGCATTGAGAATTCGAATGAATTTGGTTGAAATTTTCGAGGTTATTTTGTTTCTGACTAAACATTTAATACAGTCCGTATGTATCGGAGAACAGAAAAACCAATCCGAAGAGAAATAATTTCCAATTGTTTTCGCAGGACTCTGTATTTTTATGGGAAAAAACACTCTTGAATGAAAAAGTTCTTCTTTTTTTACAAGTACGTATTTCTATATAAAAGATCGAACAAACAATAAGGGTTTTTTTTTCGCGTGTTTTCCGCGAGTTCTCGATTTGTTTAAAAATAACACAACACACAAGCCGTATTACTGACAAATTCAAATCTCGTTTTCAGCTTAAAAATTTATTATATTTTTTTTTCTGGATATATAGAGTTTGTTATATCGCCATAACGAAAAAATTTATTTCGATCGCGCAGCGAATTTTTGTTACGTATTTTATGAAATGGCGTAAAATTCTTAACACAATTTGCGCGCGAAGGGCAGCGTTCTGAAGCGCAACAGTTTTTCGCTCGCCGGTGTTCCCGACAGTTATTTTTCCCAACGTAAATTTGCACACGCTCTCTCTCTTTCTTTCTCTCTCTCTGTCCCTCAGATTCTATAAAACGCACGCTGTCAAATTATTTTCCTGAAGTATCGTCAATTGTCTTCTATCAGTCAATTCCTGAAACTGCCGAGAATTTCAGCACTGATTTGACGGACTGAATTTTTTTCAACTGTCAGCGGCCGGGTATTGCCGAGTCGGGGCGGGGAATCGATAAATTTCCCACCGCGCGATATCTCGTCAGCGTCGATGTCGACGAGAGTCCGCCGCCGGATCAAAAATGCGCCGATGTACGCTGAAATAAATGGTAAGCGCGCCGGAAGTGACCGGTGCGCGGAAGTGTCCGCGTATTTTTTTTTTTTTTTCGTCCCGCGCTTGACGCACGTTAATTACGTCTACGCGTCGGTGCGCCACACGTGTAACGCCATCACGTACACAATGTGAATACGCACGGCGAGGGATATTTCGCGGAAACATGTTGCTGCTGCCGCGCGCATGTGGTTGCGTGGTGATGTTTGAGAAAAAAAACAAGAGAGAAACAAATTGATGCTAACTGGGACGAACGATTTAGAAGGGAATCGAATGCGCGTTCAAATTGTTTGTTGTCCTTTTAATTGGTTTCTGCAATCGATCGTGGATTTGATTAATTATCATTTTTAGAAATGATAATCTCGAACACGGAGAGAAAGAAAGAGAAAGAAAAAAATCTTGATAAAAGATTGAGTCTATCCGCAATGAGAATGTTTTTCATCGCTTATTCTTACGTACTTCGCCGAAGTGACCATATTTCCATGTCGTCTGGTGTCTATTCGAGTTCAGGATCGGGGGAAGTATATTGGCTCACATTTTCGACCTCGTCTATACCCTGTCTCACGTGTATATACGCGGCGACGTGAGAATAGCGAGTTATATTCCCGTCCGCGGCCGACATAAATCCATTTGCAAGCATTCGATAACATAGACACCGCCGCATTGTTTGTACGTTCGCTTATCCGCGGCTGATACGAAGAGCATATTGGAAGTAAAGACAAGCGATTGTTCGCGTCCCGTGTTGCGTCGGAGAACGCAAGTAGCGGTGTTCGCACTTTGTTGTCTCGGACGCGCACTTTAAAACGCGACGCAAACTCGATTGTTGCCCACAATTGCGACTGTGTGCTCCGCGCAACGTTAAGATTTATAAAACGATAATTACATCTTTGAAACAAAATATCCCGCAAGGGAAAGAGTAAATTTCGCGTAATTTATGATGATATATAACAATCGATTTTCAGCTCGCACGCTTTTGCAGTGCCGACCATTTACCGCAAAATTAAACCAACTTCTCCACAAAATAAATTTAAATATACACAAAATTGAAGTGTGTGCATATGTGACGGATTATGACAACGCGATGTTTTATTTATTAGCATAAATAAACAGTTTTATGGCAAGCGTGCAGATTAAAGATTATTATCCCTATAAAGTAATTTTCAAATGTGTTAATAACATATTTGAAAATTGTTCTATAAAATACTTTAATAAAATAAACAAGAATCTTTTCATCGCGCGTTCTCGCGAAGACATTTTATATAATAACGAACAGCTTGATTAATCATTTCGCAACTTCGAGTTTCAGTCCCCGTTTCTTAGTCAAACACATTCGCTCTACCGCCGGAGTTCTCTCTCACCACGTATATATTTCTACACTTTTAGAGTGCCGAAGCATATCCGAGAGGGGGGATAGGTGAAAAGCCACAAAAACCGCCTATACTTGGCGAGGTGCATTAATCTTGTCGCTTTTGCAGCGTGTTTCGAGCTTGCGGTGCTCTCGGGATCGCTCAGCTCGAGAGTGTATTGATGCGTTGGACGATTTTCGAGCGTGTAAATTGTAAACATGTAAACATTATGACGCAATTAATATCTCATTTATTAACGCTTCGACGTGAATAATGACATTATATTTTTACCGGACACGGTGAGAACAACTTGTTCAAAATTTATGTCAAATTTATGTTTTATTATTTACGACATCGCGCCACGATTAATTTCATAAAAATAACATCGTCAATATTTTACGGTGTTTGACTGTGAGAGAGAAAGGAAAAGCCACTGCCAACATTTCGCTACTGCTCTATCTCTCTCTCTTGCTTAATGTAAATGCCGGAATGGTAATAGCGGCTTCAAACGTTAAGCCGGGGCCCGTTACTCTGACGTTAACCGAGGTTACATGTACCTTGATAATTCACCCGTGACTGCTCACTTATTTACGCAGCTCTGACTCGCAGAATGACAGAAACGGGTACACACGATTATTCTGTTAATAGGATACGGTCACGTAGAAAGCTGCCAATTTCCCGCGTTGCGCGAGAATTTAAGCCCATAGCTGCGGCAACGGCTGCGTTGGAGTGTATATGTATCCGCTCCGGGGGTGTGTGCATTTTACTATCTCGTTGCAGTCGCGCTATTTATTTCGGATTTAACATGAAAGAAATGTCGATAACCGACATGCCGGGCGCAGTGACGTTTCAAAAAGTGTTGCGACCGCGAGACACACCGCACGGGAGAGCAAGCGGTTGATATTTACGAACGAGTGGATGCTACGTGAAAGGCATGGGACGGGTAAACTTATCGGGAACTTTTATAATTTCAGCAATGAAAGTCTCTCTCTCTCTCTCTCTCTTTTTTTATCTCTTCTATTCTGATGGTCTCTTCCATTTTGTTCTCTCTCCGCGCGCGGAAAGACGGACATTTTTCCATTGTCTGATAACGCTGCGTGACTTAAGTGGTCTGCTGTGCACATTTGTATAATACAAAGATTGTCCCACGAGAGAAAGAGAGAGAGAGAGGAGAGAAAGAAAGAGGAAAAAAATAATACTCGAGAAACCCGGCTTATATCACCGGAAAATATTAAGCTTCTCTATCTTCTTCCTCTCTTTCATCGAAGACGATCATCGAGATGCCGTTAAAACAACCGTGTGACCGGCAAAGTTTCGCAAAATTGTCACGATTTACTACCCGTTTCTCCTTTTTTCTTTTTTTTTTTTTTCCAATTCTTCGCGACATCTTGGATTATTCCGAACGACCCGCTTCGAACTTTACTGCGCGCTTCCAATTTTCTTTGCTGTCGTGGAAAAAGAGAAACTTTTATAATGCGCCGGAGAAAACGTTGCGGAAATAATTCACAGGAAGTTCTCTTTTGTGTAAACTTATACATTCCTGTGACACGCGAAGCGATGAACGTTGTTATGCTTCCGACGTTGATAATTTTATTCTTCTTAAAAAACTTAGCGGCGCGTTGATTTTGCGCTCGCGAAATTTATATCGCGTCTGACGAAAAACTATTACGATATAAACACATCAGGTTATGTTTGAAATAGGATTTTTATTTAATCAAACAATATGTAAGAAAAAGATACAAGAAAAGTTTGCCATTTGTCAAATTCTTCTTGTTCGAGCTCCGGGAAATTCGATCTCCAATTATTTTTTTTTCTTTGGAAAGAAAGAAACACCCTCTTAAAAACGTTCTTTTTGCGTTGCAATCAAATCGGATTTCAGTTCTTCCTCTCCCTCGTGGCAAACAGACGTGAGAGAAAAAGAGAAAAACCGAGTTCAAAGACGCCCTGGATTTGAAAAACTCGCCCTATCTCCCGTAATAACTCCAATTTGCGATTTTTCCGAATGTCGCAAATAACAAAATACTATCACAAACTACTATTCAAACAGATCCCCTGGGAAAAATCTCTCTGGAATCGTTCTCGGTTAATAAACGGGGAAAAAATTCCGGGCTTAAAATTTCAACGCTCGTCGCTTAATTTGCCATCGTCGTGACTAATAGGGAAAAGTCCAATTCCAGGTGCACTTAGGTAATAAAGATCCCACCCTCCCCCGTGCTGCTCGGCGGAGCGTCTATTCATGAGTGGCACGTACGCGGAGAGTTTACGTACGTGTCTCCCGTGTGATGCGGTCGTGCATTCGGGATGGTCACCGCACGCGGAAAGCGCGGGCCACGAGACGACTGAAGATGCAGCTATTTGCTAAATACGCTGTTCAATTATTCATGTGCCAACGCTGCTTTCCTTCCGTCGTCGTCGCTCTCCAGTACCGTCGTCGCGTCGCGTCGCCGAAATGCTTTTCGTCAGCATCTGCGACTGCGAATTTGCGCGCGACAACAAATGACGTATCGAATAACTGTTAATTTGTTTACAAGTTTATATTCGCTTTCTTTCGTTGAAATTCCAACACGAGAGATGCGCGTGACACGCATCTATCTCTCGTTGCGGGAATTTTACGGCGTATAAATAATAATTTTTGCGTCAACGCGACGAAAAGATGCGTATCGATGATGTTTAGCAACAACACACTGTACATATTTTTGCCTAAAATTAAAAAACAAATTCGTTCCGCGTGTGTATTTTTCCGAAAAACAAAAAACCTGACGCGCATATCCGTAGTACAAAATTCGTTTCGGTTTATGTTTGCGGTTTACTAATATTAAAAATATACGTGAAATCAGAGGTTCAATGAAAATCGATGTATTGCAAATATTCATGTATCGCAAATATACATGTTTTATATCGTTATAAAAGCCAATTGCATTTCATTTGCAAAAAGCACTACATCAAACAAAAAAACAAAAAAAAAATTACAAAAGATAAAATTGAAAACTGAAACTTTTCGTAATATTGTGTATTACATTGTGTCCTAATTGTTTTGCAGAATGCAAATGTTGAACCGCACAGCCGAAATAAATTTATTATATATAATTTTTCCGCTCGTGGAAATTCACAAGTGAAAAGAGGGCCATGACAAGCCGTAAACAAGGGTGTTCGCGTTTTGATGATTCGTTCGATTTTTGACGTCAAACGTTTCGATCCGTATTTATAATCTTCTTCAGTCAAATAGATTGTCACTAAATCTCAATACGGATCGAAACGACGTCAAAAATTTAACAAATCATTAAAACACCCCGATTACGCTCGTATCGATTCTCTTTTCATTTGTGAAATAAATTCAATTTTAAAGAAAATGTGTTCCAATAGAAAAATAAAAATTTAATCTTTATTTGCAAAAACAAAAGAGAGATACGAGAAAACTTTATAAAACATGCGATATGTAACATATTGTAGCTTGGCGTTATTACGGTGCGGGGGTTGCACGATTGCGTCATTTAACAACTCGTTTGATTAAGATTCACAGAACGTACGTACGGCATTAATATAGTTGTAGAGCGATAAACCGTCGTCCCACGGTTCCTCTTTCTCGCAGGACAGATTTGCCGGTCGTAAATCGTGACTACGGTCCAGAGCTGCCAATCCGTGCGCGAAAACTTGCACGCTATCATACACCAAAGCTGGTTCTGCCTGAAACATACGTTTCCTTTTGATGAAAGTTCGCGCTTTGCGCATCAGTCTGAGAGACTGACTTGTCGGTTTTTCCACTTTAGACGAACTTAGCATATCGAAAGATAGAAGATTTTGCAGAATGCAAATATAGGTCGAGTTGGATTACGATTAAATTCTAACGAGACACAGTTTTGATTTCCTTGTTCGGTTTAAAAATCGAACCGGAACGATTGTTATTCATACTTGTTATCGGCTGAAAAATTTCCTCGCTTCGCAGTCAAGATTTGGTCTTCGAAATGAAAAATTAAAGCGCACTTATAGTCGAACTGAACTTGGTCTTGCGCGTGGAATCAGTTACGCGAAATTCAAATATAAAACCGTATGAAAAAAATTGTAAAATCGTACTTTTTCACGTAAATTAACACATGTGCGAGGTCAAATAGAAAAACGATACAAGTTTCGCGTGCCGTACAATGTTTCAATGCACGAACTGTGTCGGAACGAACTATTTTTTCTGAAAGAAAAACTTTTTAATAAAGAATTATAAAAAAAAAAAAGCTCACACTTTTTTAAAACAATTTTAGCAGATAGAAACCATCTTCGGAATTCTTGAGAGAGAGAAAGCCGTGCTTAGTACGCTCAATTGATCCGAGTTAATGACATTGCGGCACTGACCGCGGGCGAAACTCACTTAATTACCGAAGGGCTGACAAAGCTCGAACTCGACACAGACTCTGCTGACCGGTTCGGTTCATCCCGACTTTTCAGCCTGCTCCTCCCCCCCCCCTCTTCTCTCTCTCTGCCTTTGGTGTCTCATCTATGCTCGACCGTTTCGAGCTTTTATCACGATTTAGATCTGCTCGCAATATCACTTTGTGATTGCGCGTAATTAATTACACGATTTAGAAACACATACGAAATCACAATATAATTAAGATTCGAGAACTGAATAGAATGGTTTTATTTCGCGCAATTTGCATAAGATATATTTTACCGGTTATTTTACCGGCGATTTTAATTAACTATTTTACTTTTTCTCTTCTATATTAAATATATTATATGGTGTGTGTGTGTGTGTGTTCATGATACGAGATATTATTATAAACTCGGACGTAACGATATATCGCGAGTTTGGGCAGTATTGTTTTTTTTTTTAAAGTTAGTACGTACAGAGATTTATAAAGTTTAATGCGCGAATTTTCTGAAATACCCTACGAAAGCTCAAAATACGAGGGAACGTCACGTTTTCACGATCTCTTCACATAAAATACCAGTTCCAACGAGTGCACACCCATTTTCTAGACAATCAGGTTCTTGTAACCGGACTTAGAAGGTGTCGTCTCTCATACCTCAACACGATCCGCAGAGCTATGTCTCTCTTTCTCTCTCTCTCTCTCTCGGCGCGAAATAAACTATCTCTGAAATCTTATACATGAGAACGTGTCAGCGGTGTTGTATCGAGATCGTCGAGATGGTAAAAGAAATTTAGCCCAGGGAATTTTTGTTCACGTTGTGTGCATGTGTGTGTGTGTAAACGTAACTCGAAATTTTCACCAACCTCTATGACTCCCGTTTTGTTCAGAATGGCGTGTCCGATCGCCGGCTGGAAGCGTTCCATCTGCTTGAGTACTTCTGCCACCTTGGGTTCGTCGAGATCCACCAGACGAAAAGCTGTCATGTTCACGCTGTTATACTTGAAATCTTCCAGATCGAACGTTTCTATGTCCTGTAAAAAAGCGTGCGCGAAAGAGATATTCGATTATTTCAATTTATCGATCATTTGTCAATAAATTTCAGCGAGGAAGGAATCCACCCTCTCTCTCTCTCTTTCTCTCGCTCGAGCTGGCGTCTCGCTTCCTGAGGCGCGGAATATCGATTTTATTCAGCGTTTCTCTTCGAGAGAGTTTTACGGACACTTCCTTGTGGCCGGCAATATTTTAAGAAAATTAAAGTGGAGCACGAGCTTTTCTTGCGGGGAAAACGACTAAATTAAAGAAGAACGAGAGATTGTTCCAGCGATTCTATCATCTTCGTAATTGCTCGATCGTTACAGAGTAACCCGATCATTCCCCCCTCTATCTTCGGTCTTTTGCTCGGGCATGGGGAAGGCATGATTTATAATTATACGGTGATGTATCGCTTGAGCTACGTCGATCGTTAGAATAAATAACGCGGCTTTTCCGCGCGAGGTCATTCACCGACAACCGCGCGCAGCTGCATAGCAAAGTCGGCCATAGGGAGAGATAAAGCCGCCCCCCCGGTTTCCGCGCTTCCAAGCGGTTTCTTCTTCCACCCCCTCCCCCCCATTTTGCTTCAACCGCCACCGCGTTTCTCCTTTCCCTTAACTCTCGACTGTCTATCCAACTTATCTTCCCTCGGAATCGCGACATCGCGCAGTTACCGCGCCGCCGCCGCCGCCGGGAGAAAGTTGCGTAACGAAAAATGATTTATTCAGAGACGCCAAGGGGGCAGATTCGGTTATCCCTCTCTCAGACAGAAATCGACAAAAGTATCTTAATGGAACATCTCGCGGAAGTGCATTAAATCTCTCTCTCTTTCGTCGTGAGGTCACGTGTGTGTGTATGTGAAGTGATAAAACTCTTTCCTACGTATTAACATAACATGATCATAATAACATTACGGCTCGTTACCTCTCTCTCGTTACAAGTTATTAAACAGAACGTACATTCGTTAAAGCGTCGCTTGAAAATTTCATATTCCGCGTATCCTTTTAATTCGCTCATATATAAAACGTACTTGTTTATTTCGTAATTGCGTGCAAAATATATATACGGAGAGCGTAAATTTTTCCGACACCCTCTATATGCAGCAGCTTTTAATTCACCCTCTCGAAAATCTGTCGCGCATCTTGGCTCTCATCATTACCACTGCATTGTTATTTATACTCGTGTAATTTTATTGACCGTGAAGATAATTAAATTCAACCGATACACAAATTTGAAATACATCGTTCGTTTCTGCTGCGGAATTATAATAAATGTATACGTGTGTGTGTGTGTTTTCGATAATATCAACATCATCAAGCGATATATATTCTCATCGAAAACCGACCGCAAGATGAACTCTAAATAACTCGCGCTTCCGCCGCCCGCCATGTTACCGCCGTATATAACACATATATTTTAGACACATACACATACACACACACACACACATCGCAGAATGTATATTCTCCGCGCCATTGTCTAGCTAATGGAATACTGTATAATCAATATTTGATTCACGGTAAACGCCAAGCGATATGAGTTTCCGTTCCGTAATTACCTACGCTGTGAGCTCTGATGGTGCAACGTTGGATCTTGACACTCGCGCGCGGGCGAGCGCGTATCACAGACACACACGCGGGATTTAGATGCGGAAACGCGACAGCTGTATCATCGGCAGAAATGAAATCCCCCGGATTCCGCGCGTACAAATTATGTTTGAGCGCGCGCGCGCGCACACGCCGTATAATTAATTCCTCTTCGTTTTACGGAAATTATCGGATTGATCGACGAGAAATTCCCTGTGCGCCCGATCCAGTAAATTACATACATCATTTCAAGGTGAAATCGCCGAGGGGTTAATATCTGTCATCGATTAATTCGAACGTATTTGCAGGAACGAGAGAGAGAGAGAGAGCGCGCGCGAGGGATTTGCATTGAGAGCTGCAGCAGTTCGGTTTCAACGCGTGAGTTTGTCGTAAGCTGCAAAATTCGAGAAGAGGGGACCCGAGAGAGAGAGAGCGAGAGAGAAGTATGTATGTAGTTCATGCACAATCACGGTACGCTCGTGTGTGCAAGTACACTCCTAAACACGGGCACGTGGACTGTCTCTCTTTGTGTCTCTGGACGTGTGTACTGCCACGCTACTACTATTTGTAGCTCGCGTTTGCACACCACAATTTCAACTATGTTAGGGGGAGGGGGCCCCAGCGGGGGTTTGTTAGCTTCATTTAAGACAGAAATTTCCGAAATGGAACGGAGCAGATTGGAATTGCGCGGCTCAAAAGGCGACGACGAGAACACGTTCAAAGGGGAGAAGTGAGCAGTGACCGAACTTTCGGACCTTATTAGGGAGAAATACTCGATACGAGAGCGCGCAGACTGCCGCCGGGTATGTCTAATTCCTCTCTACCGCTGCACGAAACCTCGGGACCAATTGCTCATAATACACATAATGAGCCGTGCGTTGTACAAAGAGGAAAGGAGAGAGGGAGAGGGAGTGAGTGCGCGGGGCAGGGAATGCGAGATGTATACGCGCGCTGGTTGTGAAGATGATGAATTGCGTGCGCCCGCAATAAGAGAAGTTCTGTTAAATAGGGAAGTTCTGTCTGGAAGAGAGAGACGATCTCTATTATATAAATGGCACTCGATATTATTGTGCGCGCGTGAATGTGTTTAATGAGACGAATATTCGTTTATATTTGTCGAGGGCGATACATTTAGAACAATGAACCGGCCGTTAATGATGGCCCGTATATGTATAATACACTTAATTAAACAAATGCCGTGTACTATGTTCGATAACTGTCCGAAGACTTATTAAATAACAAACTAATAATTCAATGCTCAAATGATTATTGAATTTCACAATAGAGAAAGTAAACGTAAGCAATAAAAACAAACGACGTTTCTCATCCAGAATAATAATAAGACATACGTATCTTGATAATCTTTTCCCGATTGCAAATATTTTCGCAACAAGCGCAAATTTTCTTTACAGCTATTTTTTTTTTTTTTTTTAATATAAAGATACGACGTACTTACAAAAGTCGTGAACATGTAGTGGTATCTGTAGTCGTTCATTTGCAGCTGCAATATCTGCAAACAGACAGAAAAGCTATTTTTTATCGCATGATCAATATTAACAACAATGATAACCTAACAATTACCGACGCATTTATTATTTTGAGCAGCAGCTCGACGGGCTCGATGAGAAAATAATGGTGGGTTTCATGATTGATGATTTTCATGTATTGTTGTAAAATACAAAATACATATATACGCAGATGTAAAATACGCGCGTTTTCCTTCCGCGCGCGTTTCACATTATCCTGCAAATTGGACAAGAATAAATATTACGCTGTGTATATCGTTATCTCATCCCGCCTTCATGGATATTGCAACTCCTTTGCCGCGGCGCTGATATAATTCGTCGCTTTGCGATTCCCCGC
>QVNV01004371.1:0-27517 GCA_014825455.1 Pseudomyrmex pallidus | reverse complement strand
TCAGGAACTATAGAACTATAAAAAATAAAGCCAGAACTCTCAATTTTATGTGAGTTTCTACGAAATGATACGCCAGCTTCACACATACTAACTGCGTTTCCCGTCGTCGATTCGGCGCAGCTGCAACGAAAACTGCACTCTCCCGTATCGCGCACGTACCCAAGCGCGCGGATAAAACAGCGCTTTAATTACTTTCTTTTGCGAGAGACGCGGTTTTATAACGACGGGAGCGCGAGTCAAACGCGAGAGATGTTCAAAACTACGTGAGAAGCGCGCAATAAAATTCTTAATTTTTGAATCGATTCTCGTGCCCGCGTGTACGCAATTTACATTCCATAGGACCCATGCGCGTCCCGAAATCCCACGGCTTTCATCGGGCTTTGAACGCTTTATTGGGCACTGCATGCGAACGACGTGAAGATCTTTGAAACCGGTCGGTTAGTCGGTCAGTCACCGCGACAGGTATACATGATTCATCTTTTTCAATAAACCAGCGTCTGATAACATGACTCGTGCTCTCACGCGTTCTCTAAATTTAATCTAAATTCTGTGCAAGAGGTGCGTGCAAGAGAGAGAGAGAGAGAGAGATGGATTGTGCCACTATTTTGGAAACTGGCATAAAGTCGGACACGTCTGAGTTATGCAGATTAAAATGACTCTTGCGAGCTTCTTTGACTGAATTTAAAATATAATTTTCATATTTCCCTTTCTCTTTACTCATTGTAACTGTTATTGTTAGAGAAGAGATAATATTTTGAGTATATACATGATTGTGTTAAAACATTATCATATTTATAAAGTTCTTTTTCTTGTTCCAGGTCGAACTATATTGCGCCAAAACGCCACATCGAATAGCACACGTTGTAAGTATAGCAACAAATTTTTTGAATGATTGAAATTTCTATATATATTCTTGTGCGCAAATTGCTTTGAAGCGATAAGACGATAAAACGATGCAAAATGATCTCCTCTTGGCGTCGACATAATCCGAGAGTAAGTTTTAATTTTTTTTTTTTTGCGCATTTAAAATCCTATTTAATAATCCTTGAATAAGTTTAGAGAACGCCGTCTCATTGCGGAGTTTGATATGTATCGATTTCTTCGTACTACGAAAACTTTAATCCGATTTTATCTTCTTCTTCGCTTTTAAAGTAAAAAATAAGAAAGATCATCTTAATGCGGTGGACCGTAAAGTCGAACACGTAAAACATCGAGAACATAATATCTCATAAATATTCAGTTAGGTTGCAAACGTGCCACAAAGTTAATGTCCGAGATTTGTGCGGAATTAAATACTTGAAATATACTTACAAGATTAGGTTTTTGCGCAACTGCTAATTTTCTTATTATTATCTCTCTTGTAATTAAATTTGTAACACGAATGAAATCGGAGAACGCATATAAGAGAGAAGAAGAGAAATTTACTTTTTATATAACTACGTTAATAAAGTAAAAAATTTTATATGTAATATTAAATAGTTGAACAAAATAAAATAAAATATAAAATTTTGGGATTGACTATGATTTACTGGAGAGACTGATAAAATTGAATGATAAAAATCTGCACTAATTGCGGACAAACGCGTGGGGTAATAAAAGAAAACGGAACAAACGGCAAGTAGTCGACAGTAGCATCTGGTACGGCGCACCAAATCCGGCAGGAAGAAAACGGGCTTAATCCTCTTACGTCCGTCACAGGGCCAATGCCGGAAAATGGCGTTCTTTGCTTGACCTTAAACCTGACAGTAACACGTGAGAATCGCCGCATACTGATTGTGAGATGCACTAGGAATTCGTCAATTTTTCTTACGTCGTTAGCTAAGAAAGAAAACGAAGTTTTTGAAAGTGCATCGAAATTGCGCAAAATTGTGGAAAAAGATAAACAGAATAAATTCGATTGAGAAGTAACATTACTGAAAGAACATGCTTATAAAAATTTCGTAATATTATAAGGATATAGAGAGATGTTGCATAGATCTTTGGAGATCTTGTTCCATAATTTCATAATTTTTAGGTTTTTTTATATTTTGTAAAAAGCAAATTTTATCTCTCTGTCCAAAAGTTGGAGTTAATTCAACTCTCTGGGACTGTAAACGTCGATTAACACCTCGGAATCATTGAACCACAAGCGCGGTGAAGAATAGACAATGAAAATTGACTGCGGTCGAGAAGAAAAGCGAGGGAAGTTTCGCGTGCTTTCCCAATCCTTTTATACATCATAAAGAATTTATAATTAGTTGGTACCTTTCTACAAGAGAATTTTAATTTCTGTGAGCTGAATTTGAAGTTGGAAATTAAGTGAACATTTCGAAGTAAAGCTTTGTCGGGCGGAAAGGCGAGTTGTCGTTGGAGTTGGTGTTTTAGTTCCACGTACTTTCGCTGAGCGCGCACATAGTATAAACTTAATCTTCGCAAAATAAAGAAAGAGATGTTAAAAGTTTTACTAATAACACGATAGTGTCTCTCTTTCTCCTTGTTTGGAGTGTAAAAAAAGATACGATACTTACATTCTAATTCCGTACAAAAAAGTAGTGGAAAAAATTGAAAGAAAATTTGACACGTATCTTACGTATATGTATGTTGAATACGCGAGAGAAAATTCTCTTTGCGCAAATTTACTGAAATTTGTGTAAATTAAAATTTAATGAAATTTATGTGAATATTAAATTTACTGAGAGATATTGGCAAACGTAATGCAGAAATCATACGAAGAGAGATGCACGAAAAATTCTGCAAATCTCGTTTTGTTACATAACGGAGACATAGAAAATATACGAGTGGGTACTCACGGAAATAACTTTGAAAGCTACGTGGCAGCGCAAACGTGAGTATTTTACAATCTTGCGGATGAGACGCAGATCCCTACTAGATTCTCGTGATTTTTAAACGTTAGCAGGATTGAAGATAGTTACACTTTTTGTGAGAGAAACGTGCTACCTCACTTATAAATAATTTTTCTTTAACCAATACTGTATGATCCTCTCTTTTTCTTTTTCTTTCTCTCTTTCTCTTTTTCTTTCTCTTCAGAATTGATGTTTTAATTGATGATAAAATATATTTAAAAAAAAACACTGTGTGTGAGAGATTTTTATAATATAATGACACTTTACACATTAGAATAGAGACTGCCGTTAAATCGTATGAGAAAAAGATGTAAAAATAATTGCACGAGCGAAGGTAAAAAATAAATTCCGCGTTTCCGGCAGCTGCGGCGGCCGCGTTGAGTTTATGTGCTTCTACTTGGCTCTTTTATATATCTCATCCTATACGAATTTCTAAATTCTCGCAAAAGAGGAGGAAACTCTGTCCCGCTACTCCGCAGGTCGTTTCCTTTTTCGTCGGGACGCCCTAAATCTTATCGCCCAGCAACAGTCCAACGGATACGGCCCTGAGGTCGGAATTGAAAACGCACGAGAGGGCAAGATACGAGAGAAGAAGATTCGCGAGATCGTAGGTGAGGAGGTGGTATTGGGCAAAGCCATTTCGAAGGGTGGGATTTCCTGAGAAAATCGTGCGATTGAATTAGAATCGGGGATATCTGGGGATATTCCCGAGATTTGAGAAAGAAAGCAAAGAGAACACGAGATACAGAGGATGCGTGCGCGTATGTGTGTGACGTAGAGAAAAGAGGACAGTTGCGTGAAAAACCAGTCGTGGGAAGAGCGTGAAAAGCGCTCAACAAAAATCCCTCACGTGCTCATCACACGAAACGGGATTATCAAACGGGAAAGCGTTTTAATAATCTTGTACATATATGCATACGGATATCAGGCGGAAAGGAATAAGACGAGAGCTGAAAAAAAATGCGCGTTCTTAAATGAATATTTTGAAAAATGTGAAAATTTGTTGCGACAAAGATATTTCTTTTATTGTTACGTGTCTAATTTTTGCGATTTGATACATACTATCGCAATTATTTTCATCATTGTCGTACATGTTGCTTTGATTATATCGTCATTTTATATACTTACGATATCGCATGCACTGTAATCACGTGATTATGCCTTCGTACGTATCGTTACACGATTATGTCGCCTCTGCGGTAAAGCCGCGATTGTTACGTTAATTATGAACAACAGCGTGAATCAATCCTCGGAGAATTGTTATTACATAACGATATCATTGGTGTAAATTATGGTGACACATAATGAAACCTGCATAACGTGTATCGTGTGTGCGCAATCATGTCGGGTATACAAACAGCGCGCAAAAGATATCTCTTTTCTGTGTCGAGATAGAAATCTCTGTTGGATATCTCTTTGTGATTGAAAATATAGAACTTTCTTTTCAAAGACGGTAAACAAGAAATTTAAATTGAACGCAAGCTAGATTAAACAGGCAATTAATAAGAGTCATACGATATTAGCGTGCAGTAGCACGTCTTTGCGCACTCGCTAATTAAATCCCTTACCTTGCAAATTAATCTTCAGTCCTCGAAAAGACACGAAATGTCAGGTACATATATATATATATGTATATATATATATATATAATAGATTACTTTTTATACATACATATGTATATATATGTATATATATCTGTAGGCCATTGTGACGGCTTTTTTTTTTTTTTCAAAAGAAAACTGAAATTTCCGCATAAAAGCGACTTGAATATCATCTGCGTTACATTTTATATGCAACAACAAGTTACATAACATATATCAGAGTTAAGTTATATAATGTATATTCGAGAGTTAAATATTATACAGAGAAATATATGTATGCATGCACTCTTGAGAAATCGAATAATTTATTAGTTTCGATTTTTATATATATATATTACACAAAATCCATCAGCATAATTTAATTACATTTTGCGGATTAATAATTTAATCTAAGTATGTACGTGCTGCTCCGCTCGGAAATAAAACACGTAATATCGCACATATGCGAGATCACGTTGTTCATACGAGAGAGTTCCAGAAATTTCAGAAATACGAAGAAATACATGTATTGCATTCTACCATTGTTGTGTATTTGCGCGTTTGCGATGATTTCTCTCTTGCATGATTTTAATTTGTAGCAAGTACTCGCGCAGGTGTGTCGATGAGAGTCAACGAGACCATAAGAGCTTTTATTCGCCGAGATCTATTACGCTCCTCGCGAATGCTCCGGGGATTATGAATAATTCGAAAGTATTTGCTTTTCCAGCACAAGCGGCTGAAGTAATAACGGATGGATAGAAAAAAATGAGTGGTCTTCGTTAGTGACTAAACAGCAATACGGACAGTACACGATTATTTCCACATTCTTTTTTCATTTATAATCGGACACCATCGATATCGCGATATAAAGATCGGAATGTTTAATGAACGTTTGAATAAACACACACATGATAATCGGTTATTTGGAGAAAATTGATATGATCAGTAAGTGAAACAAATATATTTCATATACGTATACGTCACGGATTCGCTAACGAAAATACAAACGTAGAACTGGTCACACATAAATCAGAATAAAATTAAAAATTGATAATACCATATTAAAGGAATTATTGGAAATGTAATTAAGGTATACTATGTTACATTATACACCTAAGAGGATAAAAATCCGTTCGGAATTATTTATACTTTCGGCTTTCGGTATCGGTTTTATGTCTTGATTAATAGAATAGCTTTTCTTTGTTTGTTTTATGGAATCTTTTAAATTTATATATATATTTTTTTTGTTTCTTTCTCAGTAATTTCATTTAATATACATTATTTATGTACTATAAGACATTATTAATTTGATCTGACTGTTTCCTATATGTTATATACAAATCTTAAATAACGTAATATAAAGTATTATGAGATCATTTATTCACATTAAAAATGTAATGTATATATTGAAGCAATCTACATTTTCAACAATAAATATCTCTGCAGGACCAACCGCGCGACATAAAAGTTTCCCGCGCGTCACGTGAGGTGGCGCCATTGTACATTCTGAAGTCGCGCGAAAATCTTTTTCGAATTTGCGTTCCGTTTATTTAATAGTTTCGCAAACATGCGAAGATCGCGACGTTGTTTCGGTCCCGCGGATCGAATATTGTTCGAACAAACGTGCACGAAGATTCGTTTGCGTAATATCAAGATCAATTACTCGCTGAATTACGAATGGGAGCGATTGAACTGGGAAATTTGGGTAGGTGCAACACAGAAAATTGTATTATTTCAATCGCGTCTTCGCCGCGACGTACTTTTCATGTCCGCGACTACGAGCGTCTCGGCGGATATGAATCTTGCGCACTTTTGAGCAAAGTACAGAGTCGAAAATTGTTGCATTAGAATATATCGGAGAATATGCTCGTTATTTTTTAAGTAAGATATAATTATCTTTGAGAATATGTAACGCGTGTATCTTTTGTACAAGTTATTTGCTCGAAAAGTAAAGATCTCAAACTTGGCACAAACTACAATACAAACGAGCATATCTCATAATTTCTATCGGTGAGAAGGTAATCGATAATTTCAATATGCAACTCTAGTAATGTTAACACAAACGATATTGAATTCATGTGAGATTTCTTTATTTACAAATTAATCAATCTAACACAAACATGGAATATGTGTGACTAGAAAGTCATCTAATTATGATTATATTATTAGTAATTATAAATATATGAAGATGCGACTATGAAATGAATTTGCAAAGTAGTTATTGTTTGAAGTTTTAAAATATTTAATTGTATGAGAATAAATTTTTCTTTCGCTCTTTTTGTCTCTAAAATGGCGACAGACGATCCGTTGGCGGACAGTCAACGCCATCCGACGTCAATTCTGGAAACGTCGTAACATCACGACGCGATCGACGTAGGATAGCATTGTCAATAAACTATGTATGATATTATAGTTCTCTGTGTTTTCGGAAGTTACAATTAAATGCATACAAATAATTACGAGATAAGTAAATTTCTAAAACTATTATATATAAAACAATAATATGACAGTGAACTTTCATTCATGGATATCGTTTGTGTTAATTTATTGTTGAATCGGGTCAGCAATCAAATCGTCTGGAAACAACGCAGCCTGTTTATTTTCAGTAATGTTCATCCGAGTGAAACGTTAACAAATGGAATTGAATTACACACTAGAACGAGTATTGCATGTTTTGCGTTCAACGATCAAAACCATTATAGACTGAAATCGATATGTTAATTTTTTTGTGAAATAATTGGCACGTGTAATTTTTTTTTAATTTTAAAACAGTCTGTGATTTTTGACATATTTTTTCTTTAATAATTTTATTTTTTTATCAAAAGAATAGATTTTTTGGTCGAACCGAACGTTTCCAGACAAATGACTCATTACATGTGTTTCGATTCGTCTATCCGCGCAAGCCGAGATTTGCTTAAGAACAGTCGGGATTACCGCCTATTTTCGGCGTGGTTCGCGATTGTCCTCTCCCGGCGCGCGCAATTGATTTTAACTCCGGAACCTCTCCATGGCGTTGCCGAGGCGTAGTAAAGCTCGCGATTGAAACAACCGACCGATTCGCCAAATATACGCGACGCGTGTATATTTAGCTGGAAAATTGAATCCGTGCCAGGATACAGCCCTTGTAATCCGATCCTCTCTCTCTCAACCGTTAGAAGAGGGATGTTATCGCGTTCTCGCAGGATTCGCGCACTTCGCATAAATAATTGTCCTGCTGAAAAGTCGCGCAAGATAAAGAGAAATTAAATGTCATTTATTCTTAAAACTTTTCGAGATTTCGAATAAAACGGAAACATAATTTTGTAGTTAGGGTTTTTGGAGAGACTTCGCGTTCTCGCACGGTTTACTTGAAAATCAGCATGTGTTTAAACATGGCGTCGATTTATACGCGTGTTGAAGTATCTCTTTAATCTGGACCCATCCACCCACTATCGGACGTGTGTATATTTATCGCAAAAGAAATATGCCGTTACGGATTTGTGGCTGATGGAAAGCAGAAGTACGTCGAGAAAAAGAGAGAGAGAGAGAGAGAGAATCAAACATGAAAAAAAAGCAGGAAAAGATGACGTCCACGAAAACTACATGAAAAACTTTTAAAAATTGTAATCAATTATTAATTTCTCAGCGGGAATATATAATTTAAATATAACACGGAAAGAACAAATAATATTTTTAAAAAATGTGAAATAATAACTGATAATTTTACTTAGAGAGAAATGCTCTGTGTATTTAACGGATAATTAATTTTTTCGACAAAAATTGCTTGTTCTAGCGAAATGCCGGTCTCTTTCTCTCGTAGCTCGAGATAAATTTGTTGCGTTTCTTATTTTTCCGAGTCGCTTCGGAACGCAGACAGCACGGAATTTGTACTGCTCTTTTTATACTATAGCGGAGTCGCTTTTCTCGTGGATTTTATTTTGCGATTGCGTCTAAGAAACGTTTGAC
The DNA here is from genome assembly GCA_014825455.1 of Pseudomyrmex pallidus. Lineage (NCBI taxonomy): Eukaryota > Metazoa > Arthropoda > Insecta > Hymenoptera > Formicidae > Pseudomyrmex > Pseudomyrmex pallidus. The sequence continues at coordinate 19,149 of QVNV01004371.1, read as the reverse complement.
CTTAGCGGAAGAGCCAATTTATCAAGCGTCGTTGCACTAGTCTCACAATTTGCAAAAAGTTACGCACATCGCATACACTATTCTTAGGATCAGCAAATAACTTTGATGTAGAGCGTCTCTCTCTCTCTCTCTCTCTCTCTCTCTCTCTCTCTCTCTCTCACTGAAAGATAAAATAAATAATGCTGTGTGGAAAAAGCGCGATGAGATAAAAATTTTTTTACTTTTTGAATAATTCTGAGATTAAAAGAAGCTTGTTCGTTACTTTATTTTATTTTCATAGAATTCTCGAAAAAATTAAAAGCGTTTTCATGTGTTTGTACGAACCGCGCGAATGTTTGAGGAATTTTATAACAGAGAAGATATTCTTAAGAGCATGACAAATGCGCCATTTGCAGTACCTGGTTTCCAACTCTACCGTGTGTTATAATTACTCACTCCATTACCTAATCTAATCTAATTCAGTGTAATTTTACACTCAAAGTACGATAATGTGCAAAAAATGGAAAAGATTTTCTCCTCTACATTGCTTCCTCTCTTCATCAAGAGAATTCAGTCTCGGGCGGTGTTATATCTGCAACAAAATTATTATCAGCATTTTGAACTTTGCTATTTTCGAAGTTCTCGTAGAGAAAAAGAGAGAGAAGCTGTTGTACGCTTTTCGAGCGCGTTGCCCGCGTATTTTACTGCGCTGCATGTGTTTTAAGAGGAAAAAGAACGCGAGCGTGTCCGCCCCTTGCGCGAGATAAAACCGTCGGTGGCGTGCATCGCGTGTTCGCTACCATCGAACTACCGCTCTGTCCTCGTTAATCTGGCCATCGTGTGCAGCTTTAAGGTCGTCATGATATATCGGAAGCACTTGTAAAAACACGTAAACTAACTCTGAAAAACTTCAAAAGGCTTACGACAGGCATTAGCGCTCCCCGGGAGCGTTAAGCATGTTTTGTGCGCGGCGTTGTTTCGGCCGGAAAGATTGAACTTTCTCTTTTCGATCAAATCGTCCTGCCGGGAAATTCACGTAGCGTGTTCTCGACACAACAGTTTTTTTTTTTTTTGAACGAAGAAGCGTGAGAGAACTTTTTGCGCGATAATATTTAAATATACAAGTTTTTACTCTAAAGTAAAGTTTGATTTCTTTCTTTCGTAAAAATGTAAGTAACGTTTCTAATAATAAAACGAGTTAAATACGGGGATCTCATCGAGCGCAAATTATTTTGGAACTCTCCTTACCGAAAATTAATTACTCAACACTTATCTCAACCTTGGCACACTGTTCGCGCGCGTTGCAAAGTCTGACACGTGGGTAAAACATTAGTGTATATAAAACATACACCAATATCCGTGTGACGGTATTTTTCGACATCTAATTTAGATCTTCCGAAATAGCGCAATGCCACTTCCGACACTTTTACAGGTTACATAACGTAACTATTTCGTTCGAATTAATTGTGCGCACGAAAGTACGCGGCGACTCGTGATAGTTCATTATCGTTGGTGATCAATATCGATTAGAGGCTAACCGATAGTTGGTCGGTCGGTCGGTCGCGTATTGATCGAAAACGGACGAACCGGAGAGAGTTCACGCGGGGCGCCCGCCGCGCGATATTGGTTGAATCGTGTTACGCAATATGGCAGTGACATTTCTCATTATAGAAGCTTTGAACTTGTTTATCTCAGTTTATGATAAATGTCACTTCCACGTTGTGTAACAACACGCTTCGATTGTAACTCCCGGAGATACAATATAGGAAATTAAATTCAGCGAGATAACTGACGTAAACGTGAATATCTATTTTTTTGTTTTGTTTTTTATTTCAACTCTTTTACAAAACAGGACACTCCGTTTGAAATCTGCCTTTTACGTGTCAAGCGAGATTATCAAGCGACGTTAACGGGAATCACTACGCTATCGCTAGTGAATTCTCAGCGCCATTCTCTCTCACTCTAGCAGTTGTCATGGAAACGCCTCTTTGAGATTCTCCCTCGTTGAGCGTAGGCAGTTTCTGGAGAGAAGTGCAGGATGATAATGTCGATCTTTAGGATTCATCTTTAACTTGAGATATACGACTTGTCGTATTGCATAAATATAAGTAGACCGATAAATTCCAAACGATTGATGGTGTCTCCGTACAGACTTCAATTTTAAACGGAAATACTACTCTGCTTTATGCAAGATTTGCGATGATCAGGTCGGTGCAAAAATATAATGATCCTTTCAATTCGATTAATTACTCGGTTTTTCTTCTCTAACAAATCCTGTTCGTCTATTAATCGAGTCCGATAATCTTCGATAATCACTCGGATAGAACGGTATCTTTTCTTTTACGTTGAAACGATTGTTCTTCTAGTTTCCTCTATTAAAAACGGAGTTTGTTCGGACTGATAGCGATGCTTATATAAGAAATCGTCTCCGGTTGGAATTAAGGGTACATATATTTCTATATAAAAAAGAAATATATGTACAAATCCGTAGGAAGCGTTTCGCAGCGGTCTTCGCGAAATTTTTCGCGACGAGCCATATTCTTTTGCCTGATTAGATTTCACATCATCCTTCGGTCACGAGCGGCTTACAGGACGCGCCTCTCTTTCGTTTCTCTTTATCACCTCCGGAATCCCCTCGACGGAGCTCCGGTGTGTCGTAAAAAAAGAAAAAAAAGGAGGGAGAAAGTCCGGAAAAATCGAAGGCGACCTATAAACCGAGATGTCATCGCCGCGGTCGACGGGCTCTTTTCAAGAAAATATTCTACAGCGAGTCTCGAACGTAAGACGCAGTCTCGATTTTTTCGAACAATATAACTCGTGTGATTTTTCTCACGCGCGATTTGTTGCCGAATAATTTCCATTTTTTTTTCCGTGCTTCAAGGACATAGGTATTTGCGGTATCTCGCGTGGAGATAAAACGGGAGAGCAACAATATGTATGCAATATTAATACCGCTTCGGTAATGTAAGCTGATATATATACATGTATATGATTCTCCCGCGTCGCTTTGAATTTTAATTCAGGATTAAAGGGCTCGCACGAGTCTTTATTGATGGCAAAATTCGATTATACGGTTAATGTATACAGATATATTTGCGTGACCTACTGAGAAACATGTAATTTATCTTCGCGCGCGAGGGATTTACATGCCTGATATACATCCCGTTTATCGGAAATAAAATTCGTCATTAGGCGACATAATACTATCTGGACGATATTAACGATACATATCATCGATATAATCTCTTCGGACTATCTCGATTGTTAATCGAATATTCATTAGATCACCTAAATGCAGCGTCATTTAATTATGAAATTCAGCATTTGTGATTTCATCGATGAGGCTCCCTGTCGGCGCGCGTACAATTTCTATTATGTTAATCGTCGCAGGAACGACATTGTTCGTACCGCGTCCGCGTATTACTATTGTCATTATCGCGCGGATAATTATCTTCGGCGACTACTGCCTTTGTCTAGCGCGGATTTCTCGAAGCGAAGCGTATTCATAAATGTTTCACTCCTGTTTATTCCACGCGCGATACTCCCGTTCCTTTTCCGAGATCCGATAAATTTATCCTCCTCGATCTCTCCTCCCTCCGCCTCCCGTCCTTATCCTCTTCCCTCGAGGTTTCTCTTCTTTCCCTCTTCTCTTTCTCTCTATCTCTCTCACACGTCCCTCCGTTGTCGGTGAGGTCGAGTGTAAAACATTTATAGTGTCAGGAGCGTGTGTAAGCTGTGCCGACGAGAAGGTATACCGGGCATACCAGGACTCTGAATGGCGTCGTCGTTCGTTCGTTCGTTCGTCAGATATGCGCGCATGTGCGCTCCAGCTGCAACGCACGTCCGGAGGGTTCTAAAAATACGTCCGTGAGCGCGCGGGGCCACCCCGAGTGCTCTTGAAACTGTAGCAACAGCCGAGAAGAGTCCGCGGGAGAGAAAATGCCGGCCGATAGGCCGCAATTGCACGACGCCAAATTTAGGAGAGAATTTTGCCGTACACGAGCACATATTCTGAAATACCGTTCCCTTGATTAAAATTGCCGGTCGTTCGAAATGATAGTGTATCAAGGAGATAGATAAAAAAAAGAAACTGTTCCGCTATTTTTGCGTGTACATCTAAGTTTATTCCTCGTAAAGTTGACATTTATTTGAACAAAATTCGAAGACAGGTTTTTTTCAATTTTTATTTTATTTACATATCAGTTTGAGTTTGCTGTAAAAGCATATTGGAAACTATGATTTCTCTCAATATTTGGATATTTTTTATGTCGATGGCGATGAAAGTCTCGTAAATATGAGATATTCCGTAGATAAGGATATACGTCTATATCTCCATCGCTATCACGCGCCACTGGTGCAGGGAGGAGAATCCCTTTTCATCTGGAGGGCGTTCGGGCGGTTATTCTAAGCGCTATAGCCTTTGCACCCTCTCGTCCCATCTCTTGGTTTCTATGGTGATTCGAAGAGGGGTTGCGTCTCGTGTGGGTCGTCTCGCAGGTTGATTGTTGGTGGCATATATACAGCGCCGGTTATACGTATACGATCCATAAGCGGGAAATACTTCCTACTTTTTGCGTACGCAACCACTCGACGAAAACTCGATGTTGGCAATATATAGCGTTTACGTTTATTTATATTCTTTTTATCATAAATGCTTTCGTGAACAGTAAACAATAAAATATGGTATAAAGAACGATGTAGATAGCGATCGATTTGTCGCAAAAATATATACAAAACGCGAATTTAAAGAAATCTCTGAGATATCTGGTGATGATATTATACGCTGGTGGTATTTCAACAAAAAGAAAGCTTTTTTATTTCTCTGTAGTGTTGTAAATCGTAATTATATCGTAATGATCGAACCATCGCGATATCGCGTTTGACATATTTTTCGTTCCTTCGTCCGCCCGTCGCCAGACAAAATCGCTGGCCAAATTCCAGGGGTATAAATCGTCGAGTACATGTCGTCGGAGGATCTCGTTGTCTCTCGCACATCCGGCAACTCCTGCGCGGAAAGTTTTCCGCGCACTCGTCAGTCGATTCCACTTGCGCGAACTTTCGAGTCTCGTTGACTTTATTGAACCGGACGAACCGCGACAAACGCGCGACGAAGCGGACTGAAATAATAGTCTGCCGCCTCTAGACGACGATGTTACCCGGGTTTACCAGCGCCGTCATAATTACAGACCGCGATCGATAACTTATCACTCGGAAACTAGGAAGTGCTGTCTTCCCCTTCGAGTTGTTGAACAAGCGTGATACAACATTCTTCAAGTATCCCTTTTTTTTCTAACTAGCAGTGCAACTACATCTTGTGATTCATTTGAGTGTAAAAAAGAATACTATCTCTACAAATTGCACGCTTGCGAAATTATTTTCTGAGAAATACATCTGCGTAATCAAGAGGCACGTGAACCACACGCGTGTAATTAATTGAATTTTTGGTTTTTAATTTTGCGAAGTTGCGAAAAAATAAAGTACTCAGTTTCATAAAGTTTAAATCGCCGGAAGTTGGTAAATTGTATGAAGTTTCATTACGTTGTTAGATGGATAATCCCCACGAGATGTTACAGAAGAAATCTTAAGACAGTGTATACACGTTCTGACGCGAATGAAATACGGATAATGCAACCGACGTGGTACATTCTCACGATGAAATGTGCGGGATGAAGCGGATTAAGATCGCAGATAAATGAAAAGGGCAAAACATCGAGCACGTTTTTATAGAAGTTATGATGAAAAGTATCATTTACGAGAGAGAGAGAGAGAGAGAGAGAGAGAGAGAGAGGTATTAAAACACGATGAGCACGCGCTAGGAAAGGCGCGCAGTCGACGATTACGCGAAGACGAGCAACGAACGATTTCGCAATCATGTATAATTGGCTCGCCTCGGACACGTTCTTCTAGTGAAAGTAAAAACGAAGATCTGATTATTGCTCTTGTTCGTAGAGCGTCTTCGCACTTCTCGTTTTATTTCTGTCTCACGGAGAGCGACTCGACCGCAATTTGTCCGAAACCTCTGCGGCAAATTGTTTTAAATCGATTTTACAAAGACAACTATTGTTCGGAAAGTACGTAATATTTTTCAAATGCAATTTAAAGGCGCGTTGCAGCTTCTGTGCTTATATGCACGGTACTGTTTGGTGTTTTTAATATCTGCACGATGTTTTGTGTACATATTGCTATCTACGTTAATGCTACCTATTAGAAAACATTACATATTTTCCGAACAGCTCAGTATTTAAACAATTTTTTAGTTTTTTATTTTTTACACAAACGTACAAGCAATTTTAGTGAGACATCCGCATATAAAAGGAGTTGCAAAAATAACTTTTATAAGAAGGACATATCTCGGGATTGACGATTGATTTTGTTTGAAAATTTATTTTATTAAAAAGTGCAGAAACGTTTAAAGAAAGAATTGACCGCGCATCGTTCGCGGTTTTGATTTACGCGCTCCGAGATTGACTTTCGTAGTACGTAGGAACCATCGTGGGGCGGCGCCGCGAACGGCGTGTCAGTGAAATGCCGGTGGCGCTGGCAGTCAATGGCGCCGGTTGATAGCGGGATCGTTGTTAGTCACAGCGGGACCACGTTCGGTGGCGGTCGTGAAATAGAATTGTGAACGGCGGTCAAGCAAGCGAAAAGAGAGAGACAGAGAGAGAGAAAGAAAGAGAAGAAAGAGATTCGAAGGAGCGTGAACGAACGGATATCCGAGAGAGGAACAGGAACAGACCGAAGAGTGACGAGGGTGGCGAGGGGACTGTGCGCGTTACGCCGTCGCTCGATCCCTACAACGAAAAGCTCCGCCGTGCGTCTTGCTGTTGCTTTGTGCTGCTCCTAACATTCACAATTTCCGTGCTCTCATCGTGCGTATGTGTTCTCGCGTGTGTTCGTCCGTACGTTGAGTGTGGGAGTGGACGTAATACACCATCAGCGTCGGTGTCGCTGTTGGTCAGTTTCCGTTTATGCTTTTAACCACCGTGTCGCGTACGACACATAGACGACGTGCCGCGACAACGAGCAACGCGTAGTGTGTCCAAACTGCGGCAGGAAAGAGATACGAGTGCCAGTAGAGGAAGAGCGAAAGAAGGAGGCGACGGTGGTGGTGGCGGTGGAGGAGGCGGGGGAGGCAGTGGTACGGAGTGACGGATTTGTTTTCTTGCACAACGGTGGAGCAAAACGGCCTCAAACTGTGGGGCTCTGGGGCGTTTTTCCTTCCTCCGCAAGGGATGTACTACCCTGTAAGTGTTTCTGTCATGTTTTTGCTTTTCTATCGTCGATAACAACGAGCAGCAAGGAGAGAGCATGTGATGGGCGACAGACGAGACGAGAGGCGTCTCTTGATTTCGCTCTTGAATTAATAAACACACTCTGTGTATTACTGTGTACGCTCCTTGTGTATCGTTTGTCCGAGATTTGAAGCGAGAACACGCGAAAAAACTTGAGCAACAAAGAAATCAGTGATATTCTTTTGAAAATAGCTTACATTTTTAAAAATGCTAGTCTGTGATTGATTGATTGATTTGTTTAGTGCTTGGATCTTACTGCTTAAGTTTTTGTGTGTTCCTGGCTTTTAGTTGCGCAAAAAGCTCTCGGAGGCGTCGGTTCGATAGCAGGCGCCGGGTCGACAGACCCACGCTCTCTTCATCGGTGCGTACCCGCGCGCCGCGATTCGCCTCGAAACAATCGGAGAATAATATAGCGGAAAGAACAGCAGATGCTGTTCGCGCATAAGCTTTATCTCTCATGTTCTTTATCGTGTATTTTCTCTCTGTAATTTATCACGAGAGTCACGAGACACTTTAGAAATGCAAATGCACTCTGGTAATACGAATCCAATTGCATCCACATGCTAATCGTTTTTTAATCCAAAAATATGACTCTAGATCGATTCCTTTTATTTTATGCTACAAGAAATTGATAATATTGTTTCATTTTTTCCTTCGTACGATCTTGTATGATTTCGTGTAGTTTCAGCACGTGGCTTTTTTTTTCTAACCGACGCGCAGCTTTCATTGATCGTGTGCATCCTATCGGAATTCTTTTTCTCTTTCTCTCTCACACTTTTTCTGATTATATTCCCGCTCGTTTCCGTGTCGCGTCAACGCACGCGAGACAAAATCGCGTGAGTTTTGCAAAACTCGACGATAAATGTCCTTGAGCGTCCGCTGTCTCTTCGCGTAAATCTTTGTTCCCACAACGCTAGAGAGAGAGTATAGATTATATTGTAGGTTATGTTCATCTCGTTACTGCGAACGGACAGTGAGAAACGCAGACGGCGGGAAAGAGAGGGCGAAAGAGAAAGGGAAAGGACAAGGGAACGTGAGCGAGACAACTGATACAAGACACCAGCTCATTTTCGGGACGGAGAAACGCCTCTATCTAGTTGATCAATGATGGCGAGTGCCTCGTGTTAAGAAAACGAATTATAAAGATTCTCTCGAATTTATTTCGATAGTAAGAGAGAGAGAGAGAGAGAGAGAGAAAAGCATTATTTATTCTGCGCTCTGGGACAGGTCCCCTCAAGCGCTTAAGAGAGAGGGAGAGAGAGAGAGAGAGAAAAGAGAAAGAGAAAAAGAGGACACACGCGTTCGACGCAACGCGTCAGTCGAGTGAAAGCCGTGCAGCATCTCGTTTCTGAATTGGTACACGATAAGTATAAATATCAAACAACATTGTAAAATTGTTTATTGGGATCAGTTGCAAAATCGCACAGAAAATTACGTTAGTTACATCGTTGAAAAAAAATAAAAGCCATATTGAATACACACTGAATTTTATATTTTTCATTTTTTGAAAGAGAATTTTGCTCTTTTCCGAATATCCCTCTGTTGTCGACATACTATCTATCTAAAATAACGCGAAACTGCATGTATTCAAATTTTTATTTGACTGAACATAGAGAGAGAAACGTTATACACGTAGAGTGTGAGAAGCTTTTTGTTTCGGAGTTGCACGCGTTATTTTTGCACATGCGTTTGGTCATGTGTCGAGCGCGCAGGTAAGCGCTCGAAAAACGAAGAGGAATACCGGCTTTTCCAGACACATGCGGACTATCCGCACGGTTGTTCAGAAGACAAGCTTCCCTCTCTTTGTTCGTTCTCAGTCCGTCTCGGTAGGAAGGTATTGAATTTCGCTCACAATGAAGCTGACCTTTTTCTTTCGGCCTCGTTTAGGTAGTATACGATTGTGCTCGTAGGTGCTCGTAGGTTTCATTTCACTGGAATTCTCGAAAATTAACGTCGGTCCTACAGATCCAAAGAAACATACGAGATATCGATTGTACATGTTTCTTGAGTCCTCAGCAAACGGCTGTGGGAAATGCATTTGAAAAAAAAAAAAAAATCGCAACGTCGCTGAACGACAACCGATACCGCACGCAAAAGACTCCGACTTAGCTCGCCAACCGCAAATTTCTTTGCAACTTTAGAAAAGCAAAGAAGGATAACCGCGACGAGAAATGTTTGTGCGGAATAATGACGGTACATTTGTTTATTCTTCCGTTCTGTCTTTAAAACGATGCGTTTCACTCGAATAACTCGAGTACTTGACTGTGTACGTATTTGCCGCGTGGAAAACAATTTCGCATATTTTACTACAGTTTTTTTTTTTATAATATAGAAAACGTGCTGAAGTTTTTCTCGTTTATTTGCGATATTTCGTACGGATACAAAAACAATTCTCGTTTAGTTACGCACATTAGCGCGAACCGGTTGTATAGGCGCGTTTGTTGACGGCAATAAATCTTACCGTGCACCTTACACCGTAAAATAGTTTAGCGCTAGGAATGCGTATCTCTTGTATTGTGAGTGAAATCGCTTCCGCGGTGCTGCCTTTCTATTTCGCCACTCTAACACGCGTGTGTGGTTCCCTTTACGCGCGCTCTCGACTTGCGTGTTAAAATCGCGCTGCTTTCTCACGACAGTTGCGTCATGTGTGAGTTTTAGCCGGTAGCCGTATTTTTTTCCTGACTGCACAGGTTTGTTGACATTTTTCCTCGGAATCAGGTGGCACGCCACGAAGTCGATCAATGATTTTAATCCCCTCTCTTCTCGCGTTACGCACGACGACCGTATTTGTGCACAATCCGTATATGAAAGTGTCCGTTAAAGCGGATTAAAGCCAAGATGATGTATTATCATACGAACGAATATAACATACGTCTCGCATCGCGCGTACAATCAGCTATGAAAATAAACTATCGTGTCTATTTCTGCGTGTGTTTACAAGATAAAGTAAATAAAATTTACATTTTGTATGTTTCCTAGCAAAACATGCGATAATTTTGTAATAATTGACATCACATTCTGTGTTATCCAAAATTATATTATTCTGCAAATTAGTAGCCTCTATTGTTCGATAGACTAAATTCAACGCGCCGTGTTACCAAAATTGAAACTGATGTAACACAGGTTGTTACTCTATATTTCCATATACGTATTGTATTATGTCGCTATAATACATGATCAATGTCGCGAGTTAATACTCAGATACGTATGTATATATACACGGTACTTACTAACAATGAATAGATGAGTACACGATTCCTAACGTGCTGCAGCGTTGTATCAACTGAAAAAAAAAAAAAAAAAAAACTTGATTGTGGGTCAAGTGTCAATTGTTCTTCGAAGTAGTGGCACATTCAAATGTTGGGTTTTTACGCTATGATAGATGATGCTTTGATCAATTTTCATACAACTCCCTATTGCTTTCGCGTACAAAAGCGAACAACACGCAATTTTTGCGATGAATATATATACGCGTTGTGAATTGTCTCGTATTTTTCCAGATAGAGATTTTTGTTATTCATGTAGTGTTTTTTTTTTTTTACCTAATGCATCTTTCAGAATGTAGGTCAGATCTAGTTATTTTGTGTTCACCGATACAAAACTTCTTTTTGAAGAGATAAATCTTCACTTAACTTTCCTTCGATACTTCTTGCAGAAAAAGTTATAAGATTTCCGCGAGCGTGTGCACGCACACAAACAAAGATATTTCTGTATATGTTATGATTGATATTTGTTTGCGTCGCACGTGTGGAGTGCGTGGCGAGCACAATTCCCGCACACAAGTCTCGCTGTCTTTAATTCTTCATGTTCGCGCGATCGTGACGATTATCTCGAAAGAGTTTCTCTTTGTTACGCGAAACACAAAGAAAAGCAGAAATGAGAGATGTATTATGCATTCTCTTGGTTACGATTTTTCTGCTAAAATTAAAACATTTTCTCTCGTGTTTATTATTTTATGACATATATTATGTATAAAGAATGGCGGGTGATTTTCTTTTTTTATCGTCGGAGCGAGATGATATTAAATATATCTCTACACATAGACCTCGGCATAGGTAATTGTCGGAGAGGGAAAACGCTCGCGCGTGTAAAATGGAAGGAAATTTTTTCCCTCTAAACTCACAAAGTGCGTTTTAGCATCGTTAACCCCACAATAAATACGTGTCAAGGTCTTTTTTGCATGTCCACCCATTGTTTTTCACGCGCGAATGCGCGCGTTGAGAATTATCACTTGCAAATATGGGCAGAACGTGAGAAAATTGAAGCTCGTAATTCTAGGAAAAAACATTGCCAGGTTCGTTTGCACAGATTAAATTGAATTTGGTCCGCAAGACTTTTAACAAATAAGTTTTTTCTTCTCCGCTGAATTGTTTTTTCAAGTAAAGAAGTTCTGCAAAATTAGAACATTTATAATTACGCATCGAGATTTTTGCAGTTGCAATTACTGTCGCAGCGTTCTGTGAAAAATGGAAGCTGGAAGATATTAAATGTCCGAAAGAAATAATTTCTGCGTATTGTAAAATTAAAATAGAACGATTATCTCACTCTCATTGAATCGGAATTAAAATGAAGAAGTAGATTGTCACATGACATTTAACATCTTGATTGCAATGATCAAATAACTTTTAAAATCGCTGCAGATGATACCTGCAGTTTATCGTTCTTATATTTATTTAAAAAAAAATCTCTACATAAAAATCAAATCGTAATTGCATTATTTACTCGCGTCAATCCGCGCCGTCACTTCTATCTGTAATGTGAAAGATAAATGTATCATATATTGTGACTGATAGATTTATTGCGATCGTATATATTCAGTTTTATATTTTAAAAACGCATAGTGCCATATTGAATATCGAGCTTCCCAAAGGTAGTTTCTTCGTGAAAACTTGGCGAAATTCTGGCGAAGATAAATCGTTTTGACATTACGCGGCGACAATTTCGGGAAGTTGGCATTCGTCGTATTTATCGTAACATAATTTTCGAAAGCGCGATTCACAGTCAACGAGGAAAGACAGGGTCGAGGTTGATCGGAAAGAGAGGTTGCTGGCCTCGTGCGCGGTTGAGAGATTTGCTTCTAATGCCATCCGAGTGGACGGTCATCTGATAAAGGAAAATGCGGAGCCTACTAAACCGCTTCTTATTAAATCGGTTTATTGCGGATTACCGATTGTAATTTATGACCGTGCGCTTGCGTAGGTCGGAATGTTTCGTTCTAATTGAAGCTCTATTAAAATAGAGCGTATTTCAAAGATTACACAAAACGCGCCCAATTGTCACACACTTTACCGTCACGTGTTTGTCATTATCGAGTACTGGTGACAAATTTTTCAGTTATTTAATAATTAAAATTGGCATTTAAACGTGTTAAAAATTCCAATCAATCTCACATTTGACACTTATTGTCAGAATTCATTGACGTTTCCGTATGTCGAATGACACTCGTCAGTTGTACGATTTTTGCGTGCGTAATATTACTCTTTAATAACCACTAATTTATATATTACGAACCGCTGTTACGGGTAAACGAAGCGTGAAGTGCATGGTATGTCCGATATTAGGAATTTCTTAATGTCGATTCAATTCGAAATGAATAATGGAAGACGCATTTGTTCTTGGTCGATGCAGCGCGAAATCAGGAATTTTTTAATATACTGTAAAGGGACTTCACAAAAATTCGACGTATCTCATTCATCCAAATGGAAATAACGCTTGAACGTTTGATTTTGAGGAAAATGCATTCGTGCACTGGCTGCACTTACTTACTTCTCGTCGATGACTATGATAAATCGATTATAATAAAATGTTAAATATTTCTGGAAAAGGAGGGCTTTCTAAAACAATGATTTTCTTTTATTCTGTTAATCTCACTTTCGCGGGAATTATACATTAAAACTAGGAAGATCGATGTAACAAGTTTTTATTATAGTGGAAATTTTCTCGCGACATTTCAACCCCTGTATATCGCGCGCGCGATGTTATATATAACCCCCTCGTCATCAAAACGATGATTCACACTCCCCTTCCCACACTCTTGGACTGTTCTCAATCTCACTCACAAGTCGCGCTATGCAAACGACAAATACATGTGTTCGACGAATTTATCTTCTTCGAGACAGAACGACTAATATTTTTATTAGTGCGATCTTTGCACCGGCAAAGTTAAAATATCAATAATCACGTGTTCGAACAATCACTGCGGTGCGTTATAAATTTCAGCGCGTTTGTAATCTTTGCTCGAGAACAACAACCTCATTATTTACACTCCGTGATAAGAGTTCTCGGCAATGTATAAACAACCGCAGTGCAAAAATATATACGTATCATTCTTCTCGGCAGATTCTTGAGAAATCGAGACGAATAGTAATTTCGCGCAAACATATTCGATAAATTTATACTATAATTTAAAGAAAATAATTTTTTAAATAATTTATGTAATTTTTTACGGTTTTTCGCTGTGAATATTGTGTACAATTTTTTCGTGCGTCTTTTTTTTGAGACTTTACGACAGTGAAGGGCATTTAGCTTTACTTATTTTTACCGCGAGTTTTCTCAGCTAGAAAGCACCACGAAAAATGCAGCTGAGGACCTGCATAATCGGTATCACCCACGCAGTTGAACGTGATTCTGTACACTCGTCGCAACGTTCGTCGGTAGTCACGCGGTAGAAATCCCGAGGAGTTTCTTGCTCTCCATGTACTGTACGCAAGTTTAACTTGCACTTTGCGCACGAAAGAAACTCTCAGGTAACTCGCAGAGGAAGAAGCACAATAGGACGCAGTAGGCGAAACTCGCAGTATATCTGCAACGAGCGTTTCGACTGTTGCACTCCGTTCTCGCTTTTTTTTTTTTTTTTTTTTTTTTTTTTTTTTTTTTTTTTTTTTTTCCTGTCTCTTTTTTTCCCATTGTACGCGTCTCTATTCCTCCACGTGTTTCGCATTTTATGTTCGAGCAGGAATGCTTTGTTCACTCGTAACGTGGAAACACTATGTGGTAGTCGCTCTTCTTCTTATTCAATTTCGTGACAGCTGCGTAAAATAACGATCTTTTGCAAAGTCGTCCCAAAATTCTTGCTTGCGTTTAGTTTTACTCTAGCATGACTTTAAGGACGACCGTGAAATTTTTAAGCACTTGGTATCGCGCCAGACATCTCTCGCTCTACATAACTTTATTATTACACCGACCACTATACAAGATAAATATATTCCCGGAAGCGAATAGCGGACATAACAGATTACAAAATAGTTTCATGTCGTGTATTTTATTTATTTGCGGAAAAATTGAAAACCAATTAATTTCAAGAATGGATATCCATCGCTTTTAGCAAGATTAAAAATACATGACCATTTTCTAAGTGAACATCGCGAGCAAAACTGGATTTCAATGTCGATAACAATTTCGTGCGAAGAGACAATAGCGCGGCGATTCATGGCTTTCTCTCTCTCTCTCTTGTTTCGCACCAGAATAATTGCAGCAAAGTTTTTTCGCGTTAAACGATGTCTGTGATGTCTCTTTATCCCGTTACTTCCTTTCCGAATAGCAAACCACATGTTTTTTTTTTATCCATAAATACGTTAACGAAACATTTCGAGTTCTATAATTCTAGATTATTTTTTTATTCTTGTCTGTGAATAAGCGGTTTTTAACTTTTGTGCGGCAGAAACGAGACATGCGTGCGTTTCTTAAATTTTTTTTTTATTTCCGTAGACAGCGCTTCGTCGAAGCATAGAAACGCATAGCGATTTAATCCACGTGCGGCTGAATAGAAATTTTTCCTTCGCGCACAGATCTTCCTCCTTCCTAAGCCGATGGAATGAGACGATTCGTTTCGTTTTGCTCGTCTCGAAGAATTCCATTTCGATCGTATTTGCTGTTCCGCAAATAAATCCCATGAAATCTGAATTTCTATTTCTTGCTATGATTAATTCACTCCGCTTCGCGTGCGTTCTTTGTGTCTAAAATTAAACGTAATATTTGCGTCTTGGTTGAATTTTTTTCTCAAGAATTAAATCGTCGATGACGTAATGAAGTAGAAACAAAACAAAATGAAATAAAAACGAGACAGTAATAAATCGAAAAAAAAATAAAACTCGATTCGAATTACGTTTCCGATTCGAGAAGGGAAAGTCCGGGAAAGTCCGCGTTGACGACGCGTGGCGTCGTGCGGCTGCTGGCTGCTGCGGATATCGATCGGTCTGGGATAGTCGCAGCGTCTCTTTAAGTTATCCGACGAGGGAGAGAGAGACTCCGCGCCACCCCCTTGGCAACATCCCTCGTCATTCCCGTTACCGCCCACGCATGCTGTAGCCTCTCCCGTGTATCTTTCCTTCGTGCTTTCTCCCGCAAACTCCCACGCCTTCTTAATATTTTCTTTTCCACGATTTCGAATGATCGGCAACATAATTTTGCGATTTGCACGATTGCTTTTCCTCTCCCTCGGATATTCTTCTTACTCTCGACCTATTAGTAAGTTTTGAAAAGCTTTCGAGCCTTCGAAGGTGATTTTTATTTGGTAGATACGCTTTGTACAATGTAAGCGATTCTGAAAACTTGTAAGTTCTCTCGGAGTAAGCTTTTGTGTACTTTTACAGTCGAGTGTACTTTGCGCGAACAAACCGGAGCTCTCCCGGAGTTTTGGAGTGCTTCGTAGGACGATCTTTCATATTGTTCTAAACTATGTCCTTCAGAATTTATAAGAAATGTGTTCTGTATTTTACAATGCCCTGTTCGAAAAAAAATTAGTTGTTTGTAAGTACTTTTTTTTTTTATCAAGAAGTTTTACACATCTATATGACGTAACGTCACTCGCATTGTGTGACTGTTATCATCCTTCCATCTACAATACTTTCCGATATTCCGTCGCTGAAGTTTCGCTCGCGTCTAATGGGTTTATCTGGTGATCACTGGAGTTCCGCAAAACTCGTTAAACTCGATATTTGCTTCGTCGAAGCGCGACGCCTCGAATGGCTGTGCCGCGACAGATAATACTCCCTTGCTCGTCGCGCGCACGATATATATATAAAATAAAATGAAAAGTCGGCAAGTCGCGACGTGCGCGATCGCCTTTTTTCACCTTAATTCTTGTTTCTTTTCTTTCTTCTTTCTCCGAGTTTTTCACGGCGCTTTTCGCGCGCCGACGAGCCGATGGCCCGCGCAAAGCTTGCGAGTATCGATCTTCTCGCGGACTCGCGTCGCTATTTTTTCTTTTCTCGCGACATCACGTCTGTGTGTACGTACGAATACGCGGGAAGAAGGGCTTTAAGAATATTTCAGAGAAGTAGTCTGCGTTCGTCGGTTAAATGCGCGTCGAGATAACGACAGGCGGGGTCATCCACGGGGCTATCTTACTCCTCCCGTCTTTCATGTTCTCGATATCTCGCGCAGCTGACGCGGTATATCGAGACAATTCTGGCGAGCTGCCCAGAAATTTTCCCGATCGTAGTTTCATCGAATTTTTCTGAGCTGACAGTCCGAGTCTATGATATTTTATTTTTGATCGGCTTTCTAGCGATGATTTCACAAATTATACGAGCACGTACACATTTGTAAGTTAAAATAGATTGGTGATTTTTTTCGCTATACAAACATGTGTTATATAAATATCGCCAGTATTAAATGCGAATATATTGAACGCTCTTTTTATCGAGATAATATATAAATAACACATAATATAAACTCTTAAATGACACTTACGATCTCGCGATAGCATTTGTTACGTTTTAAGGAGCGCATGTCAAGTTTCTTGCAACTTCACTGGACGGTGAAGTGTTATCGTCAGTCTGCATGACTGATCAAATCTTGTGGTTAATACATTCATTAAGCAAGAACCGCGGGCGCGTATTTCTTACCGCAGCGCTATTGTATGCAAACGCACAGTACGACACTGTCTTAACTTGAGACGCGACTTAAGAAATCCTAAGGAGAGACGTCATCTAGTTGCCGCTGGGAAATCGTCGTGTTGCCGCTTACGAAGATTTATAGGAGTCCCGATATTAAATCGCAAATGTAATTTACGAGGCATCCTATTCTCTCCGCGATCGCCCGCAGCTGCTACCTATGGAAAAGCGTGCCGATGCGAATCGTTTTGTATAAAAATGTAGCGTTTAATATCTTTCTGCCAGCATTTTCGCGCTGTGAATAAAAATTTGAAGCGCGTTTTGCGGTAACACGCGCGACTCGATTTATTTCCTCGCGCTATTTCGATGAGATATTTCTTTCTGAAAATAAGAGTGGCATTTCAATGACAATGTACTGTAATATTTTGTGGGAAAAACTTCGCTTTAAGTCAATAAATTGCTTTTATTACAGTTTTAGTGATTTTGTTAAAAATTTCGTTTTTTTTTTGGAAAAAATAAAAAGCAAAGCAGACATTTTTCTTCCAAGCATATTTTATTTATTTATCTGTACGTGATATGTATATCTAGAAAGTTAATAATATCTCATATAATATAAAAGTTCACTTCTAGAGACAGGTTACATATAACTTCAATTTCTCAGCTGAATAACGCCATTTTTAAAAGAAATTTGAATCCAAATCAGAAATCTCACGTTATTTTTACGATGAGATATATAATATATGTGAGAACGCATACGCGATTCTCGATATCGATTCCTGTTCGCTGAAAACCGAGGATCGCGTGTGCGAATGAATCTAATTTCCATTCCATGGACGCGAACGCGCGTGGCTGGCATGGATGTTGTCTTATTACGCCCGTGAATTATCCGTCGCGATAACGTCGCGCGATTTGCAGTCGCTTTAGAAAGTCGAAATTTCGAACGTACGTTTCAATTATCCGGCGGTTTGCACGTTTATTTTGTAATTTAACGTCCTACTTCAATTTACAAGCCTTTACACGCGAGCAATAAATTTGCAACTAAAACATAGTCGAGATAATATATTCATAATAATAGTATAATAGTATAATTAACAAGATATTTTTCTTTCTGTTTCAGGTAAGTACTTTGGCTGGTTTGGCATAGTACTCTGTGAGTTGTTTTTACACTTAATACGTAATTTATCACAAGCGCATGAACGTCGGATTTACAAAGGTATACTTTTGTTGCTTTTTTTTTTAACTCGAACCAAATTTCAAACGCCTTAAACGATATTCCAGTTTTTGTTTGACTTGAAACTGTAACACACACACACACACACACACACACACACACACACACACACACACACGTATCTACAAGATTTGGAGTGGAAATTCGAGCGTTGAATGAGCAATACTCACAGTACCATGAGCTCGGTAGTGTGACGCGGTGTTTCGTGCGTCTTTCAACTCGCGTTTCCGCGGTCTGTAGGAATGTCACGGCAAATTTCGCGGTTATGCATTGCGTTCTCAAACGGAAACTCTCGTTGACCCGCACAAAGCATAAAGCCTTTTCCGGTATTATCCGGTAATGAGAATGTCAATTGCGCGCGCGCGCGCGAGTGACTCACTTCTCTCCTGAGACGCGTTGCACGATTCCCGCGTGCGATTTTCTTCCATCCGCGTTATACTAATCGTTCTCGTGCGTCATACGAACTTTCATTCTGGAAATAGAGAAACCTGGAATTTATAGAGCCGCTTTAAATCCCGCGCGCGTGGTGCTAATGTCACGTCCTGATTTTCAGTTTAATTGATACGATTGTTTCCGAGGTATTGCGAATCTCACGCGTGACAAATACTAAATCGTGATCGTAAACATATCGCGAAATTAGAAAGTATAGAAATGTGAAACACACACAGCGTGTGATAAAGACTAAAGAAAAAGATAGAAAAAGATAGAAAAACAAAAATATATAATAAGTAGCAAATAAAGTTAGAAAGCAGCT
Source organism: Pseudomyrmex pallidus (assembly GCA_014825455.1). NCBI lineage: Eukaryota > Metazoa > Arthropoda > Insecta > Hymenoptera > Formicidae > Pseudomyrmex > Pseudomyrmex pallidus. The sequence continues at coordinate 57 of QVNV01004371.1, read as the reverse complement.
CCAATAATATAAATATAAATAAAGGAATCAAAAATTGGCCATAAAGAGCAGACACAG
>QVNV01004370.1:0-43034 GCA_014825455.1 Pseudomyrmex pallidus | reverse complement strand
CGTCACTATTATCAACCGTCCCCTCGGCTTGATGGAGACGATCCCGACTTCTGATAATTAGATTCTATTCCCAACCAAAAAACCCGAACAATCTGTAGCAGACGACGAATGCAATCCCGTCCGGTTTCTACGGACCCGAAGACTCTTGCTCTTTTTTCGCGTACACGTGTCTCTCTCTCCCGTGTTCGCCCCGCGCCCGCGCTTCTCTACCTTTCCGGCCCTTTCTGCGCTGCGGTGGGGTTCTTTCTACTTTCACTTCTCTCGCTTCCCAGACCTCTTCCTATCTTTCTCTCTCTTTCGTTTTTTTTTTGCGTGCCCCTTGGTTCTTTTCCCATAAGCGCGCCGCGCAGAATTTCCTCGATTCGTCTTGTTGTAGGCGAATGGGAGGGAAGAAGATAAATACGTTGGCGGTACGCGAAGAACAAGGATCGTGGAAAGAAAAGAGGGCGAAGAAGTAGAAGGAGAACGACAGAGAGAAAGAGAAAAATGGACAGACAAGCCTTGCCGCTTGCCCCCGTAGGAACATAAAACTTAACAAACGATCAATTTTCTGTTCTTTGTTTCTTACCGGGGTGGAACCTACGGCATTTCGCCACTCTCTTTTCTCTCCGCCCTCCTCGCACGCCGCGGCCACCCTTCCTCTTTATTACCCCCTTCTTCTGCCGTTTCCGCGCGCGCTTCCACCCTGTTTCTTCCCCTCGTCGGTTCCCTCTTCCTCGTTTTGCCTCCCCGTCTACTTTTTCCTCCTCCTCCTTCTCCGTCTCCTGTTCTGTTTCGTTCTCCTCGTGTCTCCCTCTTTTTCTCTCCTTTCTCTCTCTCCGCCAGTCTGTGCGTCGAAACGAGCCGCGCAGAGGAGAGGCACTCTATCAAAGTAGAGTACGTTCGGCTTGGTTTATTTTTTACTTTGGGAGGGGTCCAAATTGTAAAATCAATACTTCCTCCTAAATTTAGAATGCCGCCGCCACCGACGCCCGCCGTCGATGCCGCCGCCGCCGCCGGCACAACGCGCGCGGGCTTTTTCGTTTCTTCTTTACCCTGCGCACGTCGCGACGACTCGCCTAACTCTCTCGCTGATCGTATGTGTGCCCTCGTGTGTCTCGTCGTTCTCTTTTCCCGCCGCCGCCGCCGCCGTCACCGGCGGCAAAAGCCGGCCGGCTCTTCCCGCGCTCCCGGCGAGATACCTGCCGGCGCGCCAAACGAGCAACGCGATACAATTGTAACAAGACGGAGACGACATCGCGATGTCGTTCAGTAATGTTGCAAGAAACCTCTCAAGCGCGGTTTCTGAAAATTTATTCTTAGCCTACTTGTACTTTTTTTTTTTTGAAGTGTCACAACCTAAATGCGACTCCTAGGCAACGTGGCAATTCGCTCGTGGCAATCGTTGTTTTTCTTGTTTACAACGGTAAACCGTGACGTATTGATATACTGTTCTACGTCTGTATATCTAGAGAAATATGCGTATAAATGTCCTCGTGAAGTGAAAAAGTTACTCCGAAAGCTACAAATTATTGTGCATTATTGTCTCGTAAATTGTAAATACACATGTCTTTACTGACAGTAAGTCTTCAACAAATCCAAGCTCGAGAATTTGAGCGAAAGATATTTTTAGTTATAAACTTCGGGAAACAAGCGGGATGTTTTTTTACGTTAGAGATAAACCATTTTCAAAAAAAAAAAAAAAAAAAAAAAAAAAAAAAAAAAAAAAAAAAAAAAAAAAACGAAAGAAAAATAGTTCAGTTAAATTATTCCGATAAAGGTAAAAAGAGATTCCGAGTGTGAGTACAGTTTAACGATCGCGTAGAAATAAACCTTTTTTTCAGTAAGCGATGATAAAAAAAAAGAAAAATAGTTTAGTTAAATTGTTCCGATAGAAGCAGAAAAAAAAAAAGAGATTTTCCGAGGTGTAAGTACGGGCTACTTATGACTGAAATATCATAATCGCGCGACGCGTAAGTAGCAATGATAACCGCGCGACAGAATGAAAACGAAAGGGAGGCGACAGAAGTTGAGCGCGCGGCTTGAGTGTCAAGGGAGAAGGGAAAGGGAAAAGAGGAGGATGAAGTAGACTTTGCGGACAGCTGTTTCCTCGTCTAACACCACCTGCACCCGGTTCGCTTCTGCGTGCAGGTCACATTCCGTGAAAAGAAAAAGAGAGACAACAACGCGCGCTCGATCCAACGATGACGCGGCTTTTTTCGGGGTCTTCGCCCTTTATCTCTTGCGTTATGAACTTGTGCTAGGTGATAACCTCACTTTACTCACGACGATTTAAAACACAACTTTGGAGAACGGGAATTATTATCCCGCATGTTCGAAAGCGGAGAAATTTAAACGTTAAACGACGTTTCGAACTTTTTTTTTTTTTTTTTTTTTTTACATTGACACTTTCAGCTCCAAAAGTGATGATTAATGACTCTTCTTCGGTTACTTTCTACATCATCTGTTAGCTTCCTGTTCCCTTTCCTTTTTATTATTATCAATATTTTGATAAACTGATTACTCTGCTCCCCCTTTTATACATATATATCTGCTATCTATATACACGGAGGAAGAAGAGAGATATTTTTGGATGTATCTTACTGATTGTCCAATCTGCTGGTGGCGCGGAACATAATGAGACGAATATAAACCTATGTAGCTCATTAGAGAAAATAGAGTAGTTTATAATAGGAAAATGATATATACGCACGCGGTGTGGGAGTGATAATCGTAATTGTCGTCGTAGAGAGATACTCGCCTCACTTCGAGAGAAAATATCTTTTTTTAAAAAAAAACAAAAAACAAAGAGTCCGTGGAAACTTCCGTAATATCGAACTTTCGAAAAGCGAGGTATATTCGCTTGTGTATATATACGTCAGCTCTTCCTTCGATACGTTATAAAATCCGCGGCAAAAAAACCTTCCGTTTATATCTCTCCGAAGAACAAGAGAAAAATATAGTTCGTACGATGGTTATCGCGCTTGCGCTATCGCATTTTCCGCGGCGAAGACCAACCGAGCTCTCGGGAAAATTTTTATCCCGCGCCGCGCAATTGTGCACGGCGAAAAAGAAAAGGAGGAGACGGGAGATGAGAGAGAAACGGGCGGAACTTTCGAGTTCGTCTTAAACGACATCATCGCTTTGAATGCGAAAAAGAGGAAAGCCCGCCGCTCGGAAACAAGAAAATCCTATATTCGCTCGCGATGACTCTTTCGCGTGTCTTTTGATTCGCCCGCGCTGATACCGCGCGGCGTGTTCGCTACCGCGCTGCACAGAGAGAGAGAGTAACCCGGCTGATGTTCACGGAACACGACAGGAGAACAAGACGCATCCAGCGCGAATAATTAATTTCGCTTTACTCGACTCAGGGATTTAGAATCTCTTCCTAGCACGGAAGAACAAATGAATCTCCCGGCCCGTCTCGCGATCGGGAATCTCGTTTCGCGCTCGTTTATCAGATATCTGATTGGCGTTAATATTCAATGAAAATAGGTAACAATAGTATTTCTGTGTTACGATTTGCTGTAATATTGCATTCGAATTACATAGTCGTTTTGGGAAAAAAAATTATTAAAATAACTTCGTAGAATGTAAAATAAAGAGAAAGATTATTTAACGTCCTTACGACAAAAATCAATTGATCTCTTGAGAAACTTAATTGTATAGATCGAAAATATCTCAAAAGTGCAAAAAAAGTGCCAGTTATCGTTTGGACTATGTAACTACACACGTTCGCTTTTTGCGATGACCGCATCATTTACTCGCTTCCCTCCTCCATTCCACGGTTACAAAGTACGATAACGCTTTCGGAGTGCTGTTTATAGCGCGGGAATGACCAAAATCCAGGAAATACAAACCGATTGAATCACGCGCCCATCCGGGAGAGAAAGACAAATGGATTTTCCATTGGATTTCAGATTTGTCTTTAAACGCGCGCGCCGTAATTAATTAATCAAATCAAGCACGTCTAACGGATATAATTATCGGACGCGGGATCAAGCAGGGAATGTTTCAAAATCACGTTTTTTTTTTGTTATTTTTTTTTTTTAATCCTCAATTATTTCAAAAGTTCCGCTTTTATGAAATTTATGATATCTCGCGCGTTTTTCGCTATTAAAAAGCGGTCGTTTCAATTAGACACGCTTTTTTCCAGGCCCGTTTCATTAGAGACAACTATAAACGGAGCTAGTTATTTTCTGTGTGCAATGAGGATTTTCCTTTTGCATCACGGCGTAAACGTACAAAGAAGAAAAAGTGGAATAAGATTTTCACATCGTTACCTGGATAAACATTAAAAATATACAGTTTGTTTCTCGCTTCGAGACGGTTGCGGAAAAGTTCGTAGGGAGACTTCAGTTGGAAGCGTTCCTATATAAATATGCAATGTTTAATTTACAAATAACGCGAACGCATGATACGTAATTTTTTCTCGACTAGTACACTTTTTTTTATTTTTTTTTTATTTGCCTCCACTCGCTACGCGCGGGTTGATTACAAATTTTTAATTGCTCTCTTTTTTGATAACTCCAATTGAAGCGAGAGGCGAATTTATTATGGCAACATTGTGGAAACATTTTTCAAAACCGATCGTGCCATCGCGCAGACATGGAAATTAATCCCCCGGCTTATAAATATTACAAGCGGGCAATGTCAAAGAGCGCGCTCCGAATACTCTAGAACGGAATTGATTATCATTCGCAAAAAAAAAAAAAAAAACACCAACTCGTACTTCGCCCTACCCCCTCCCAAAAAAACGGAAATGTTCGTTCGTACATCGAAGGTGTACTAAGTTTAAATTAGCATGATTTTACATTTAGACGCGAGAAAGACAGAGAGAAAAGCACGTCGCGCTCATCCATCGCCATCACGCGAAAGAACTACAAACTCGCAGAGATATATCGCAATATTTTACAATCAAAATGTGACACGTGTCTATCCGCAATAACAGACAATACGAATGTGTGCTTCTCTCATTCACATTTAATACATTTTTCAAATTTCTAAGAGCATTGCGCATGTAAATTACATATTATATATAAGTTATGGTCAAAAGCCTGAAGCATAGGCGATAGGATTGACTGATCAATCCGCGGAGCATGGTCAAAGCCCGAAAAAAAAAAACCCAAAGAGTTTTTAGCATACTTTTCGATGTACGCTATTATATATTGCAGTGACATGTTATAGATTAGGTTGGGTTAGATTTTTACGGGGAAGGGATGCACATACGTGCACTATAATATGTGATACAAATATTTTATACATCTCAAATGTCCGTTCGGGCTTTGTTCGCGCATTGACCAGTTAATCTTAAGATCGCTCGTGCTTCGAACTTCGACCTATAACATATAAAATATATATATAAATATATTGTATATAAAACGAATTACTTGTATAATATTATTTACACTAGTTAAGAGAGTTATAAGTTAAAATAATAAGTTATAAATTATAAGTTATAAGTTACTAGTTAAGAAAGTAAATTTATAAATAATATACAATTTGTAAAATTATATATTGTGATCTTTTTTTTTTGTCGGGGCGCCGTCTCGCTTGAGACCTAAAGTAAACAGAAAACGTAATAACTTAAGGATATTTTTATAACAAAGGAGGTCGTGTTTTAATATTTTCAACTCCAAAAGCGTTTTTTTTTTTCGTTTCCTAGCGAGCAATTGACGTCACACGAAGCAAATATATACATATACTTAAAACGATCATGCTTCGACGTAGGGCGGAGTGGGTAGGCAGTGATGACAAGCGATATTTCGAGTATCTCGTGGGGAAAAAAGAGAAAGAGAGAGAGAGAGAGAGAGAGAGAGAGAGAGAGAGAGAGAGGTGGAAGGTTAGACTAGCACTATACTTTTTAACAGGAATATGTGTTAATGCCGGCTGCGGTCGGTAACGCTATCGATCAAAAGCCGCGTGGCGTGAAAAGAGAGCGAGAAAAAACGACAGTGGGATTCCACGGCGTTCTCGAGCGTGGCGTCTTATCCCGACGTCTCGTTCTCAAGATGCACACACCGGGTATTACCCCCGGTGTTGCGTTGCGGGTAATTATGTGCCGCCGCGTGTACGCGCGGAGGGGCTGCCAGGTGCGAAGGTCGTTAAACCCGGACATCCTGCGTTCTAAAAACGCGCGACAGACTCTTCTCTCTCTTCCCTCTAATTGCGCAACTAATAAACACAATAACAATTTTAACGTTTCTTTTCTCGTAGGAAACGGCAGCCTCGAATTTCAAGCGGGGTCGCTTGGGAATTGGATTTGTTGAAAATGACGCGGCGTGTGTCTCCAACTAGTCGGCTTTGTTCGGCGAACAATGTGAAAACTCGTGGGATTTTTTTATTACTTCTTATAACAAATTTCTAGAAACCGAATAAATTCGTTTTTACTAGATATCTTCGCACTGAGGAGAAGCTAAAGATCGAGAGACTCGGTGTGCGTTTGAAGTACGAAATAAATTATGTAATGGAACAAAGAAAAGCGAAAACACATCGTTAACTGCGTTTCACTCATTGACCCGTTTCTAAGTTTCTTTTTAGAAACACATTTTTTTTTTAAGAAACATCGCTTTAGAGACACTTCCACTTCATTATATTTGTGTCACACATTTTCGAGTGATTGTAAGGAGAAAGAATTTTTCTTCCTGTCCAAATATTGTGAAAGAATGACACATCTTCTCGAAGTTTATACGTGACGGATTTGTCAAAGAAAGGGCGAGAAACCCCGCACGCGCGTTATCTGTCTTGAATTTTCAAACGACGCGCGCGAAGCCGAGAGAAGAAGCTCCGTTTTATCGCGCGTGCTAATAGGATTTTACGAGCGGCGCGTAACCAAGGAGAGACCGTTTCGCGAAATTAACACTCGTTCGAGCGAGTGAACTCGTAAAAAAAAGTATAATCGATATTTTCGTACGGACGGCGTGAGTACTTTTTCCTGACCGCCTCCCTCATTTTCCCACACACGCGTGTACACACATTCGTGTCTTTTACTCGCTCACACATTCGCTCGCTCGCTGACTCATTCCCTCACTCATTCACTCACATTCAGTCGCGCACCGCCTCCCCCGCCTCTCTTTATATCTCGCCCCGCCACGTCTGTTCGACTATCTTGCTCCGTTCGGTGATGAAGTGTATCTTCCTCTCCTCGCCTCCCTTCCGTCCCTTTATTCTTTGAGGGCTGCCATTACTGAGTCACACTTTTCTCATCACACGCGTACATCACACACACGTGTATCGCGCGTCTACGAAGATTAATTCGTTTTTACTCGTATTCCACACGTGCGCTAATATTTATCAGGGTTTAATATTTTTCATAAGATCCCACGGTGATTCCGCTTGCGCATTTTACTTGGCTGCTTCCCGTCATCGTCGTTTCATCTGCATTAAGTGAGACACGTACATACGTGTATGTGTGTACGCGTCTAGCGGATGCTTTGTTTCGCCGCGATTTGCTACCGATGCGAAATTCGGAGTGAATCCCGTGAATATGCAAAAAAGTAACGCCGTGATGTAAACGTGTGGGTACGTCGCAAACTCACATATATAAAAAAAAAATCGAAGTTTATGCAAACTCTCAAAAGATATCGCGTGCAAGCAGAACATTCGTGTGTGTATGTGTGTGAGAAAGGAGAGAGCGAGGAAAGGTGCAAAAAAGGTGAAATTCGAAAAAGGTCGCAAAACACTGTGCGTGGGTAGATAGTGTGTAAAAGTTTACCGGAGTAGAAACTCGAGTATATTTATGCATACTTCGAGGTTCGTTCGCTCTAAAACGCATACCCGGCGTAAAAGACTCGCCGGCGCATTTTCTTGCTCGTTAAACTCGTCGAGCGTGACACGCGGCAAAACAGCGAGATCCGCGTGCGTTATTAGAAAATTCGCGCGTGACTTACATGCGGTGGGAAGATAAGAAAATTTCTCGCAATCAATTGCGAGCGCGAGCGAACGTGATGGGAAAAAATTTATCTTTATTATGTCACCGTATATAGCGTACTGACCTGACAACACAAATTCGATATTTCAAAATTTCTAATTAAGCAAATATGCAATATACAGACACGTGTAAACGAAAAAAATGTAATTAAGCAAGAATGTGTTGAGATGAGGCTTCCTAAGATCCAACGCAGATGAAAGTATTTAATTTTGTTTTCTCATATCTCAACCATTTCAATATTTGCTTCCTCGTTTGATTCTTTTTTGTTCAGAAAAATTAAATCTATGCTTTATAAAATATACATCTCAAAACGAAAATGATTGGTGTGTAATCTTTTGTGCAAGATATATCTTGTGAATATTTTTTCTTTTTAATTTTATAACTAAAAGATGTGTAAAACAATTTGATGACAAACGTTTTCGGAACTACATTCATACACATTACGACAGTTCACTACGCGGTTTGAATAGAAAAGTAGTTTTCCCGAGTGTAAGTTTTAAAAAAATTCTCTTCAGGCTTCGTTTTCGCTCCGAACAGAAAGTTTATACAAAGTTATAACTTAAAATCGGTAAATTCTTTTCGGAACTTTATTTGAAAATACAGAAAACAAACAAACAACTATTAAAAAAGCACTTTTAGCTTCGGAGTCGTCAAAAATTCTTGCAGGATACTTCGATTTTCGATACTTTAGATTTTCAATCGATCCACAAGTTTGAACAAAATTGAAGTACGAACGTTTTCGGAAGTTTCACCAAATTTGCTAACATTCACGAAGACTATTGCGCGTTCACTTTCTTACCACATCCGGTGTTTTTTTCTAACTTTATCTTTTATTCGCCTTTCTTCTTCTTTTCTCTCTGTGTCTCTCTTTCAATCTTCAGAATCAATAAAAAGTATTAATTTTCTTTTATTTTTTCTTTCGTTGAGAACGCCGCCGTGACCTTCGCTGATCACGGTCTTCGAGCATATTTTTCTTCGAAATGTTTGAATCGTCTCTCTCTCTCTCTGACCGTGTCGACAGCTGCTATGCGAAGGGCTCGCAAACTCAAATCGAAGAATCCGGGAATAAGCGCGGCGGCGAGTTTGTGTTTGCCCGAGACCGTTACAACAGAAATACAACGAAAAACTCGTTTTCGTGCTCCCCGAAACTCTCCCGAGGTAAAAATACATCGCGAAATAAACGTTATTATGTAATTCTCCGGGAAATCGAAGTTCGAAATTCCGTCTAACAGCCTTCCGCAAACGCAATTTTGCAGCCCGCCGAAATTCCTTAAAACGAGTTACCCGCCTATCGATTTGTAATTTCATGCATGCGGAAGTACTTCCGCCAGCGATCGTTGGCTCTCCCCTTCCTTTCTATATTCTCTCTTCCTCTCTCACTCTCTCTTTCGCGTTCGCTTCTTCGAAATATGAGGGAAGATGGGTTTTAAAACCGAAATTTTTTTTTTCTTACGAACGTTCGCGACCCCTTGAATTATTATTTGATCGAAGTAATGTTTTCTTTTCATTGACGAGTGTCCGTTATGCAAATTCTTTCGCGCGAATAACTATGCATTTTTTGCGCACGAAATTTTATTTCTTATTCAGGAAGCGAAATCTCGCACAAGAGAGAAGAAAGAGTCTGTGTCGCGACGGGGTTTTGTTAATTCTAGTTTCGTCGCGCGGTGACGTAAACGATGAACTTCCTGCGAGAAAGATACCGGTCGGCCTCTGAAATGGAAATCGCGCGTATACATTATTTATAGAATTATGTAAGGCCGTTTTTCTGTCCCAGACCGATTCGCGCGCGAATACGAGATCTTTCTTTTCTCCTGCGTTATCAGAATTTTCTCTCGTCTCGCTTCTCGTGTGCGTGAGTCTCTCCTCGTTTAAATATGCCAGCCGAATTTCTCTGATTTGATTCGGGTTTTTTTTTTATCTCGAACGAATCGTGTCATCATTTTTCTGACTCTGGGTTTTCTTTGAACATTTCGAGACGTAACGTACGAACAATAGGAAATCTGGTTAAGACACGCACGAGTGACGTGTCGTTCTATTTCGCCGAGTTAAAAAAAAAAAAGAAAAAAATCAAATAGCACGAACTAATTGCAAGTTTACCTTATCTTTATAGATAGAAGATAAAATTCTACAGTCTACTTTTTTTACCCTTGAAACCTAATTTCTAAAATTTGTTTCACGCAATTATGCAAATTTTCGTCGCCGCGCTATCGAGGCTTTCACAAAAGGAAGAAGTGTTTCTAATTTTGCTTGGTATCTCGGAGAACAGCCCAGTGTATTGAGTGACGACGATACTTGTTATTGCGCGGCTAGACAATCGCTCGCGAAACGATTTCTACAAAAGCTTCGAGCTCAAGAAAGATTTAGCGTCTTAAAAAAAAAAAAAAGCGGGGCTCGTATAAAGGTTCTTGTCTCGATCGTCGTACTCGCGCGTCGTACACAAAAAGAGTTCCGTTCCTTCATTTTGTTTTGTTTTGTTTTTTTTTTGTCCGTCCGGCTTTTCCCCGTTCTTTCTTCTTTTGCTCCCCCTTCTTCTTTCCATTCGTACTGTCGTTCGCCAGAAACGGGAAACGCCTAAACTATCGATCGAATTACGTAACTCGCAGGCGACGGGGGACGGGAAGGGGACCAGTAATCTCGTTTTTATAACGAACTTCGCCGCGCGCGCTAGTGAAATGTCTCTGGAATCGTTATAGACGTTATGAATTATGGGCTCCTCCGGAACGATCGAAAGCGCGCGGCTCTCAGCAGAAAGTGGATATTGATGCCGTTGTTAAGTACCGGCGAGTACTACCGGTAATTACGGTAATGTCGAGAAGTTGATTTTTATGAGAATATTAATATTTATCGAGTTCAATGTATACTGTAAAATTTTTTTTCTTTTTGTGTGTAATTTTAACATTAACTTCGACTGAATGAGTTTTATATTCTCGATTTTCTTGTAGCCAGATATCTCTTTACACTTCTCAGGATCAATAAATCTCTTAGAGCCCTTGATATATCGATTTTCATATCAATGCTTTTATTCTTCGACGCGCGGAATTTCCAGCTCCGCGCGATAACGCGTCGCGTTTCGCTTATCTCTTGCGAGCGTTTTCTTGCTCTCTTGCGAGAATGTCTTAAGTTTCCTGAATCCCCGAGACGGGATTGCTGACTTTTTCCGCCTAGATCGGCATATCTAATCTGTGAGATTTAAAAAAAAAAACTATTCGTGTTACGATAAATCGGTCGATTTTATTTTGTAAGTAAACAAATGTTTATTTTTTTGCATTGAAAAATAGCGATTTTGTGTGAAACACAATACTTGAACTGTTTTTTTGCAAAAACTACTATTCCTTCGATGATGTGACAAATCGTGATAAAAAGTAAAATTTGTGAAAATAATTGCGTAAAGTGTATTATTAGCTTGATTTTTGAAAAACACATCGATTCTCGACGCGCGTTACCATTTGCGCGAGCAAATAATCATCATTACGTCGCCGTCCTTCGATTTTTTTCCGTAAAACGTTTTTATATTGGATCATATATAACTGAAATAATGTCCGGCCGAATAAATATTTATTGCGCGCCATTACGAATGTAAATTTTTGACGATATTCGTCCGTCGTTTCGCTGCCGTAAAGCGTCTTGGGATCGATCGCGCGCCTGTCATGCTCTCGCGTTCGCTGTACAAAAAAAGAAAAAAGAAAAACGCAGCGAGAGGGATGAGAGGAGAGACGGCCAGAAGGAGAGACGGACGGAGGGAGATCGACAAATTTGACGAAGCACCCCTTTTCCGCAGGCGGGGTCGTTTCTCTCCTCTAGTTTCTTCCATTTATATTTTTTTTTCTTTTTTTTTTTTTTACTCCCGACGAAAGACGAAGCACCGTTATGCACGATAAAAAGTTTAATGTCAGAAGACGTCGCGGGAGGGTGGCGGCGGCGGCGGCGGTCGGTGGTGGTGACGGGGTGGAGGGGAGGGGGTGAAAGTGCCCGAGGATCGTAATGACTCGATATGAAACCCGGGCAGTGCAATTTCTTTCTTCTTCTGCCCTTTCCTCCCACCCCCGCTCGTCTCGACGTCTTCCTCTTTTTTCATCGCAGTATTTCCCCATAAAAGCGCTCCGGCATAATAAAAAGCGTTATATAGCTGGCACTGAAAAGTAACGCGTCTATGCGTCTCTTTTTCCTTCTCCCTCCCCCGCCTCTACCCTGTCTCTTTCTCGCCCTCTCCCTCCCCGCGAGACAGTCTTTACGGCCTTATTTGCGGAGACGTAAAAATCGCGAAAATCAATACGGAACTTCTAACATTAAATATTCAGACTATTGACTGGGCGGGGCCGAGTCAGATGCTCGACGTTTTGCGGACCCCTCCGTTCGGCGACGAAGGGAACGAAAAATTAATAGGAACCTACTAAGGGCTCGACGACGGATTAACGACGGTACACGCGACGAATGTACGCGGGACGTAAATAAAAGGACGGAAAATGAAGTGCGACGCACGAGAGAGGAAAAAATGCGTGCGCGAATATAATACGGACGCGAACGAAGACGACGTCGTTTCAGAACAAAGAAAAATTATCGTCCGTAATATAGAGTGTCGCAAGTAGAAATCTCTCTAACGTGCGTTTATCATATTAATAAATCTCTCTTCAATAGCGTCTATATCTCCGAGGAGGGTGAGAAGAACGATGAGACTCGAAAGCCGAAAGAGCGTGTTTCGCGAGTAAAAAAAGATGTAAGAGAAAATCTTCGCGAGAGAGAAAATTAAATTTACTGCGACAAAAAAAAAAAAAGATGAAAAATGTTCGCTGTGTGTGCGTACGTGTGTAATAATGACTACTGTGCACGTTTCCCTCGCAATCGTGAATTTTTCGCCGGCAATTTAGAAATTCCCGTTATATTTTTTTCTGATCGCGCGCGATGACGTCGCGCCATTAGCGAAACGTCGAAAGAAATCGTCGCAACGCGTCCGGAAATTCCCACGACATTCGGTACAGGGTCTCGTAGCAATTTACCTAGTCCTTGTTCCGCGTTGCGAAATACGCACGTCGACATCGGCCAATTAGCATACAAAAGAGGCAATTAATCGAAAGCTGTCGCGCGCGCCAACGACACACGGATGACTGAAGTTCTGATGCTGCGTGACCGCTGCCCGCATTTCGCGATAGAACGAGAACAGTTGCGATCGGAAATTAGTCGATCAAGATTTTTTCTCCGAGTAAGTTAAGTGATAAAAACTTTTTACAATTCTTGTTTTGCAAAAAGTCGTTATTTAAAAAGAGTCAAAGTTACACAAAAGATATACTCCGGAAATTAATGTGTCGCATAGGATAATCGACGTATTACAAATCCATCGATCAGGAAGATATATCGCTTCGTATAAATTTTCATCGGATGAAGAAATCGGTCCCGAAGGGAGGAGGGAGAAGGGGTTTATAAACGACACGTCGCGAACGAAAATTCTTAAACGACGACGAGGGGAAACCTCATTGACTTTCATGCCAGATATTTACGTCGAGACGCCGCGCCGGTCGGCCGACGGCCTCTCACAAAAATCCCCTCAACGCGCCGCGCGGACAGGAATTCATATTTTATCGGGTGACGTTCGATCCGTGCATTACGTTAGTCGTGCCGCTCGTTACGCGCGTCAATGCGACTTCCCGGATAATTCCATTTCGCCGGTAATTAATAATGATCGACGTTGTCGTTGTCGTCGTCGTCGTTGCAGACCGGGAACGGGCGCGCGCGCGGTGTCCTTACATTGGCCGCAGCGAAATAAATTGGATCGTGTTACGTAACGTGAAACTAAATGATGATTAACGCGAACTACAAAAACAGGAAAAAAAGAAAACAGATAATGTTACGTGTTTATGCTAATTGAACGGGTCATCAAATGGCTCAACAGTTTGCGGTTTCACGTGTCAATTAATGCGAATTAATCAGACGACGGACTTGAAATTGAAACTGTGTACCTACACGTATGCGTGAACTTTTCCATTTGATAATAATGTATAATATTTATTGTGTGGGAGGGGAGGGAAGAGGAAGAGACACAATGAAGTCACCTCCGCCACGGTGCAATTTAACCCCATACCGCGGCGCATTACAGCGGTAAACTCAAAGTCGTACGGAATGTCGTGTAGCTCCATATTGCGCAACCCGTCGCAATTAACCCTTGCCTACAATGATTAAATTTGGATAACGTACCTACCGCCACACGGAGTCAGTTTGGCCGCGGTAATTAAATGGCGTAATAATTTACGTTCACATGCCGTTTGTACGGCGAGCGAGCGCATTTTTCATTAATTGCCTCCTCTTCTCCCCTCGTGTGTGTACGCGCGCGCGCGCAATGAATAGAATAAAATATAATTACATGTAAAATTGTATGAAAAATTTTATCTTGTCAATGTGTGCGCGTGTAATGTACGACCGTGTATATAACGTTTCTGTTCTGTTCGGTGCGATATTACACGCTGTGTGTGTTACGTTACAAGTCGCGGCGGTGATTTACTGAACGTTTTATTCCTTTTGCGTTTCCGCAAGATAAGATCGCCACATAAATAACTAACAGTTGCATCGACTTCGCATGTTCGCAGGTTGTACTGTCGGCGTGTAGCACGTACTTCGACACGATTCTATCGCAGTACGAGGAGAAGGACCCCATCGTCATCATGCGTGACGTCAAATTCTCAGACATCAAAGTGCTCGTCGAGTTCATGTACAAGGGAGAGATCAACATCGATCACGTGAGTGTTTGTTATCTTCTGCACACAAACGATTCTCCACTTAACGTCGTTTTATCGAAGTTTTATTTATTTTTTTTTCTTTTTTTGCTTTTGTTTCGCTTATTTTATTTTTTATTTTTTTTTTCGAGTAATCCGCTCGAGAAATTTACTCCGACCCGGTAATATATTTAAAGAAGTTTATTTCTCGCGAATATTCGAGTGTAAATACACGAGAAGAGAGAAAAGCCGAGACACACAATTCTGAAATATATATATATATACATTCAGAGTAAATATTCTTGTACAGCAAGAAAGACAATTTTATGAGATTCTCTCGAGGAGAAGTGAGGAAGATTAATTGCGCGTATCCACGCAATGGTTATTATTACCGCACATTTGTAAAAAAAAAAAAAAAACGCGAATTAAATATTGTAGAATCAATAACAATTTTCTCGTTTAGAGATATATATCTTAGATATACATTTCCAACTCGCGTTGCTCATTAATGTTGGTATTTGCGGCGAGCGCGTTTTATTACGTCGTCGCCGTGAAATAAAATTGCGTAGTAAAACCGTGGGACAATAATATTCTCTTCGCCGTTTTCTTCAACATTTTTCCAATAACAACAATTTTTTCGCTGTAGATAACAGTCAAGCCGCGCCACGCCACGCCGTGTGACGCTGTGCCTTAACGAGAGAGAACTTTACGATGCCTATTATCTGACAAAAAATCGACATTTTTCACCTAAACTGATTGAGCGAATTCGAATGCGCCGACACGCATGACACAAGACAATACGTACGCAAAACCACTACTATTATTGGGTTTGTTAAAGTAGTAAAATTTTGTTGTTGGAATAACCAATAAGGAAACACAAAATGGCATTCGAGTCAAGAGGTCGATAAAAATATAAATTTTACGTGTATTATTCTGACGAGTAACAAGAGTTTTTTTTTCCCACATTTTCAAATTCAACACACTCATTCGCTTTCTATATTTTTTAAAGTTTTAATCAATGTAAATTATCAGGAAAAAGTTTTAAAACGCTTTCGCAAAAAAATAATGTAAAAGTATATACATTTGCAGTTAATGTAAAATGGCAGAAATAGAGAGACTGCAGAAATTTTATTTCAATTTTGTACGTTTTGTTATAATATTTTATATAAAATGATTTATTCTCTCTCCATATTGTACACACGTCAATGTGTGCGAGCGTGTATTTTCCACGTATGTACGTGTTGTAAACTGGCAAGGTTTGTACGGCAACAACACAGAGTGTACATTACATTTTGTTAATTGTTTTCTCGTAATCCTTGAGACTTTTTGATCGTGGAATTAAAAAGAGCTTTCGCTTGGAAAGAAATGTAATAAATAAAGCCACGAATAATTCTCGACAAAACAAAAATTATATATATTTATAACGCTCTGTTCCTTGCGCGCATCTGAGGTTTATTAATTAAAACGAGACGAATATTCCACCATCTTATACTGTTTTCAATTTTAAGACCGCGCGTGTAATATTCAACTGCGAGGGACAAAAGGACTGGGGCTGAAAGTCACACGAGTCGATTATCACGAAGCTTATATCCTCGCTTAATAAACAGAAGAGAATATTCTTCTCTACAGTATAGGTTGCTACACCATCGTGTTTATAGTCGCGTGTACGAAAATGGCTTTTAGTAAACACCATGACACGTGGTATCTGCGAGCACCGTTTTAAGATTGGACATGCCGCGCAAGTTGTTTCCTTGTCTCTGTTTTCTTTCTTTTAACTTTCTTCAGATTTTTCCAAGAACATTTCGGACGCGCGGAGTTTATTTTATCTGTTGCCTATACGTTACGACACAATTTACGACAGTATTTCATCTCCAATTTAAGAGAGTTTTTTCGAAGTTCACGTATTTTTTCGCGAGAAAAACTGCAAAATTTGCGAGACTCGCGAACGATCGCACGCGAATCTTTATCTAAGCGATTCTTTCCGAGAGAGGAAAGAGAATTCTCTTTTCCCGAGATTTCTAGTCGTGAGGAAGCGTGCGCGCGCGCGAAGCTTTCACCGTCACGTTTTGTGTCGCGTATAGGCCCAATCAGAGGCTCGCGAAAAATCGCCGAGTGAAAATGCGGGGGCCCGATCCCGGATTGGAGATCGGCCGCGGTGATTTAAGCTCGCGATCGGCGATAAAAGCGACCGCGAAAGAAGCAGAGGGACGGGGGATGGCATGTATACACGCGATTATAAATCAGATTTTTGCGTCACGCTGTTCTTTTTTTTCCTCCGCGGTCCCTTTTCTTGCGCGCGCGGTCTCTCCTTGTTTCTTCGAGAGCGAGCGAGCAAGAGAGAAACGAAAGCGGCGATATTTCTGAAATACATTATTCCGCGGTGGCGACGGCGACGACGCTGACCCACATAGACATTTTTCCAATTCCAGCCGTGCCCGATAGAAAGCCCGATAGAAAGCATTGGTCGTTTGTAGAAAGTTTCCTATATATATTATTTAGCATTCGATTGCTCGCCGCCGCGCCGCGAGCTGACGATGAAAATTAGCAAATAATAATTGAGGGGGGGAGAAGGAGGAAGGGAAAAACGTTTTGTTGTTGCAACCTCGTTAAACGTGATTTTTCGTCCGATTTGTCGTGCCGAGTTTCTCTGCTTCTGTGCACGTGAGAAACACACGCAGTATGCGTATTTTTAACGGCGAAAGGGTCCGAAGAAATTAGCGAGGGAAAACAACGTTGATGAGAATAAACAAGCGGGTCGTGTCGGCGACGCGAAAGTGTAATAAGCCTGTCGTTTGTTTTCATTTTTGTCTTTTCTCGCGGTATTTCGATAGTTTTTTTTTTTTTTTTAAAGAACGTTTGTATGCGAAGTAAATAAAAATCTCTATAACAACGAGAGTGTAATTGATGATAAATTTCTGTGCATATTGATTGTCGTACAACGTATGTTTTTAACAAACGACTTGTTAACTACGTGCGTGTGTGATATTCCATGTGATATAAAAATGTTTTTCTCTCCGAGAGAACTTCTCGTGAATTTGTGTCTTACGTAGAGTTACGGCGGATGAGTGTAATTGCAGGAAGAATCAGTTTTTCCCGAATGAAAAACTCGCTCATTCAAACCAACTTCCGTTCGTTTCAACTTGCTTCGTCCCTTCATGAAGAAGAAGCGTTCTTACACCCCATCGCGTCACGCTTTTTATTAATGTCATTACCATGCATTAATGACATCCCGTAATTACCACATTTTAACGTTTCACTATTGCATTTGCATATTTCTTCCACTTATATGTATAGTAAAATTTTAAACTTTCATCACTTTAACGTTCTCCGAATGACGACACGTCTCCGTGAATATTTCATTCCGCGGATTTATAAATAAGCGATTTTTCTCTCTCTCTCTTCCCTCTCTCCTCCAGTTTTTTCTCGAGCGGAGTGTTTCACATTGCGGTGTTACACAAGTACGTATCTATTCCGCGTTTAGATACTTTTGTTTCAAGACACCATTAGCGATGACAAGTGTTTCTCACACTACGTAGTAATAAGTAATGTGAAAAACACAAAAAAAAATGCACAATTCGTCTTGTTTGTTTTGCGCAGACGAGGTTATCGTCGTTGTTGAAAACAGCCGAGGATCTGCACATCAAAGGTCTCGCGGAGGTGAGCTGGCGCAGCGATTCCACGCAAAATGAGATGAACAACACCAGTCACAGTCCGGCCGTAGCCACCCCCGGCGTCGAGACGGTGCTGCGGGAAGGCGAGAGTGACGATCCGCCGGTCCCCAAACATAGACGCAGGGGTCGTCCGCCTCTGGACGACACGCCGTCGGCTCACGATGTCTTTACGCCCAAAATCACATGCATCACCGGAAATGTAAAGGCAATTCGAATTCTTTATCACGTGAGAATCGGTGCGGTTGCACCGTGTTGTAGTGCACACACGCGAATTTTCCTCGTAAAAAAAAATCACCGAAGCTCTTAGCTTGTAAAAAAAAAAAAAAACACCGCGAACAGAACGCGATCCAATTCACGTGTTTTTTCGCCTCGCGTACTGTTTAAGGGAAATTTTGTAGTTCGTGAACAGAATTTTTTTCAAAGTTTTAGTATATTTTTCCATACAAAGTATATAGTGTTGTTTAATGTTTCTCTAATGTGTTCTCCCAGTTTGTAACTTAAACATAAATCCCCTGTACAAATCTTACGAAAAATCGGCAGATACTGTAATTTTGTAAGCAATGAAGATAAATTAATGTTTTTACTTTACCGTGCGCGTTTCTAAATACGAAAATAAGTTCTCAATATATTAACAACAAAATCGGAACGTCAAAAAAACGATTGAGCGAATCGACAAGGTCTTGTTCTCTCATGAACTGCCAATTGCAGTTAAAATTAAAATATTCGAAACAAAGCTCTAAATTTTAACAACTCGAAATCTTTCTTTTATCTGGAATATACGAGTGCAAAGAGATCTACCGTGAAAAATACGCGAAATGTATGAAAAGAAAAAAACAGAAGATCAAAGGGAGAAAATCGATTTTGCACTGCTTTTCGTTGCAACGACACCGACACTTGCAAACATACTTAAATTACTTAAGTTATCACTTATTACGGGTTGATTCTTGTCGTGAATGTAGAAAATTCGAAAATTTTGTTAGACTCGCGACGGCGGGTATTACACATACGCGGGGGTACCCACGCACGACTCTAATGTGTCTCGTCGAACCTTTTCCCAGGAGGAAATGATGAGCGAAAGCGGGGATCACGAGAGTTGGGACGACGACGTCATGATGAACGAGAATAACGACACTCCACTGCCGGTGGTAAGAGCAATTATTATGATTAGATTTCAATTCTTGATTTTTTTTTTTTTTTGACGCATTTGCCACACATAATTAATTTGTGCAGCGATAAAGAGAGAAATAAGGGTGAAAGTGTCTGCTTGGAAAGTGGGGAGTTCCAAGTAATACTTTCCACCGTGGTATTTTTAAATTGTAGTGCGATGAAGAATTTTTATTGAGTGCGACAAGCATCCAAAAAACATTTGGATGTGATATCAATTTCATTGCAATTATACTTGTGCGACTTACAGTACGATATTATTATTATTATTACACATCTGCGTTTACGTCGACTCTTAATAAGTCGTTATTTTTATTTTTGATCATTAATTTAAAAAAAAAAAAAAAGATTTTTACCGTATTTCGTGCATTTCGAGTCTATTGTTCGAGTAGAATTAACGCTTTTATTCGATTTGTAAAACAAATTAAGGTACTTTCTCCCGTCTGATGCTGTGACAGATTTAGACTATTCTTCGCGCAGGTATTCCATTCAGCGACTTTAACGATGCCTATTGTGCTTTCTTTCAGCTGTCCTATTTGCCCAAGGATGAGAGTACGTCTGATCAGGAAAAGAAAGGTAAATTTCAAATTTTTTTCTGCTACTCATCATACGTTATTTTTTGTTTCTGTGTTTAATTGATGAATTATTATTCTTATTATTTCGTTCGTTGATGTTCAAGCGTAGTGTTGTGCGTCATCCGTGTTGAAGAAAAGCGAGAAAATTATCAAGAAATTGCAATTGTTGGGTTCCCTTTCTTCCGAACTATTTTTTCGCTCGGTTGAAGACGGTGTCAAGAACAGTTCAGTAATTTGTGTTTAAGATTTATAGGTGGATGATGAAAGAGGATTTTTCTTGCTTGTTTACTTGTTATCATTGTTTTCTTATGTTTTAGATTATTAAATTTGTTCTGTAAACTCTGTCCAAAGAGCAAATGCATGCGTACTCTATAATTATTATTATTATTATTATTATTCATTTTATTGTTTTTATCATATTGTTTTTATCATCATTAATTCTCGAGCAATGGCGTTACTAATATATCGGAATGTGTGTTTGTAATAAACACAATAAGATCAACATTAGAGGTAAAAAGAATAATTTGAAGTTATTTCTATTCTCAAAATCATTTCGATCGAAAATCTTAAATGATATCAAATCTGTCAAAAATAAATCTTGAAAAAGTTTATTTGACAAAACGCCACGGCATAAGTTTTTGTTTTCACTGAGCTTGGATTGACGATCATTTAATTTCAATTTAACTAAACATTACAGCGACTTCTAACCCGTCAAATTCAAATGCCACAAATCCGTCGATCCCAGAACAATTCCGGGACGTGGTGAAGATGAACGACTACCTGACGACGGGACGCCGACAGGAATTCTGGGAGGAGCCGTTCACAAGACGTGTCATGGACGCCATCAAGAGCAAAGAACTGGAAATGAAGACTGCCGCCGAGAT
Source organism: Pseudomyrmex pallidus (assembly GCA_014825455.1). Lineage (NCBI taxonomy): Eukaryota > Metazoa > Arthropoda > Insecta > Hymenoptera > Formicidae > Pseudomyrmex > Pseudomyrmex pallidus. The sequence goes on along the minus strand of QVNV01004370.1, from coordinate 22,130 downwards.
ACTCGGCGTCTCCTACGGCACCCTCTACGGCAGATACCGCGACAGTTATGGTTGCCTTAAACACCCGTACAGGTAATGGACGCACACGACAATTGGAAAATCGACCGATTGGAAAATTGTTCCTGCTCCTGAAAAATACTGTTCGCGCTCTCCGCGTTAAAGAAGACTGTACAGTCGAAAAACAAAAAATCAGAATAGAATCTAAATTGAAAGTAAATCAGAACCAAATTCAGAAAGCGAAAAATAAAAATAAAAGAAACCGAAGTAAAATCTCGCGAGGAGTCCCGGTCGGAATAATCGGTAAATGCAATGATAATATGTACAGATAAAAAACAGAGATAATAACTTCCAGAGTAAGGGATTTTTGGTCTGAACCGGGCCCAGCTGAAGTACTGGCGAAATTACGGCGGAAGGAGATATCGTTGTTTCGAGCCGCCGAGTTCCTCAATGTGACCGTCCATACGCTCGCGACGTACCTGTCGACGCTTCAGGGTCCCGACAGAATCTCTCTCACAGGCGATCTGAGTCCAGCGGCCAGCGGTAGTAGCATCGACGGCAGCAGCAACAACACCGCCACGACGAACGAACCTACCACCACGAACGAAAATAACGAATCTGTGAACGACATTCTGCAGAAGATCAACACGAACGCGACGACATCGGCGACGCTTACCGCGACAACGACGCCCATCAAGCGCGAGGGCGGCGGCTACATCGAAGTGCCGACGGCAGTGCCGAAGGCCGCCACCTCCGTGCTCGAGAACAACCCGGACATCACGATCGTGAAGGCGGAGACTATGTGTATGCGCAAACGCGATTACACGAAGATGTCGAGTACGGAAAACAACAACGCGAAGCTGATGAGCGGCGGTGCCGTGAGCGAGATCAGTCAGCAACAGCAACAACAGAAAAGCAGCACCGATGCGCTCTCATTAAACAGCGACAGCAGCAAACCCTAACTATTCAGACCTTATCTGACACCTACGTCGAACCATCATCATCACCATCATCATCATCATCGTCGTCATAATCACCATCTACGCAGTGTAGCGCCCAGCGGCTACAGATCCGACCTACAGTGTCCGCGAAATTTCTATTCCAACGTGTTCACCCGCTTTCTTACGAATTTTCATTTGAAGTAGGTAGAAATACTACGTGCTGCTTCGGACATGCCCGAAACAGCAGCCTTAAGGCCCGTCTATAGATTGTTATATTTGCAAAGACACGAACAAAAATCGGGTATGGTGCGAAATTCGGGAAAATCTTGTTGGCAATGTCTACTGCTACCGATATATCTACTGTTCGGATTGTTGCATCCGATACAGATTTACTAATTAGAATTTAATTTTAAATAAAAAGTCTGTGGTATTTGTAACAAGTTGAAAATAAAAGCAAACATAAGATACTTTTGCATATAACGATTTGAAATGTAGACAGGCTTTTAGACAATCTTGCGTATGTAAAACTCACCGCGGATGAACGCGGGTCGTCACTGCGATGACGTGGGAAGACGAGCTCAATTAAACAAAACAAAAACGTCGCCGCGCAAAGTATATATCGCGAATTATGCCGCAAACCGACGGAAGGATCGAGCGTGCGTTTCGCCGTGCATTCGAATCGAAGTCCGCGATTGCGGCGTTCGCGCAATACTTCGCGCACGCGCGGAAAGAGTATTAAACTGTTGCGGAAACCAGCTTTCTCGAGGGATTAAGTATCACAACAGCGCGAGAGAACTCTTCCACTTTTGTTTTCTTTCTTTTTTTGTTTTACTTTAAAAAAAAAAAAAAAAAAAATCAGTTTGCTTTGAGTACATCACACATTGGTATTGCGCGCGTGCGCGCATCTTGGCCTTCGCGAAGAAAAAAGAAACAAAGAAGAAGCAAAGAAACAAAAGAGAAAACAACAAACGCGTATAATAAAAAGTTCAATCGAAGTTCCTTTTGAATAACGATGAGATAGAGTGTATTATCGCAACATAAAAAAATGCCTAGACTATTTTCTGCCGCATGTGTCTGTATAGCACGTAAAGAGCGACAATATATTCACCACAAATAGATTCCATCATAGATAGATTACACACACACACAGCAGAGAGAAAAAGAAAGTTGCGCTCGACTTTTATAACACTGTCTGTCAGATCACGGTTCAGTCGAAATTCATTTCTATTCTAATTCAATGTTTTATTCGAATTTACATATTTGAATTTATAAAAGTTATCTCTCTTTTTTGATCACGCAAGATCATTTTTAATTAGCGAAGACTTTGAGATCACTCTAAAAACAAAAGAGTTATCTAACATGGACGGTACTGACAAGACTGATCGCCGAGTGTGAAAATGATAAAAAAAAAAAAAAAAAAACTCCATGATCGGAATTCGATCGTGATCTGACCGGAAAATGTAAACCGAGCTTTCGAACGGAGAATAACGATTCCTTTTAACATAGATATTTCTCACGCAATCGTAAGAGGATCGTGATAGGAACGTGTTTTAGTTGTAGTGTTCCGTACACATGAGAATTAAAATCATAAAACATGTACTATTGGAAAGAGCATCTATTCGTCGCGCAAATACGTAATGGACGCAACGCGGAAAAAATGGAAGTGTGGGAACCGAAAAAATTCCTCCTATAATATGAAAACGACGACTGTAAATAATATTCTCAGCCACGATAGTTTGTATTTTAAAAAAGTATTCAGAAAGCGAGAAAACGAGAGAAAGATAGAGAGAGAATCCGTTATTTCGTCAGACTGCATGTATCCAATAGTAAATCGTTTATGATTCAGAAACGTACTTTTGCGATATATGGAAGCCTTAACTTAGAACGTCAGAGTCGTCTATCCGATTACGTTATCAAATTGCCGACGAAATTCAGTTCTCTTCTTACTCTTATATTGAGTCTATATTATATTTTTATTATTTTTTTTGTTATATATTAAGTTCTCTTCAATTTATACAAAATTAATTTACGTATATTGTTTATATTTATGTGTTATCGGATTTTTTGACGGACGTCGTTTGAAAAAACGGCCGAAATTTATTGTAGAAAAAACTCAGTCTGGACACTGCGTTGAACGTTGGAGATTTTTGCGACAACTATCTTGTGAAAATCGATTTTATTTTGTTGCTCTTTTAACGCTAAACAACACGCGTATAAACTATATATATAAAAGTTTTAATATCGATGTGTTTATTATGTATGTAGACTTTTTTTTACAGAAAAATCCTTTTATTAGTTTTTACTTGAGTCGTAAATGTACATTTACATAGATATTAAGAGCGATTATTATATATATAAAAATATATATATTTTAAATGCGAAAAGAAAAACATGAACGTCCACGGTGTAAATATCGGTGCAATATATAAACTCCATTAATTATTATTTGGCACGAGAGAAAGATCAGAACTATTTTAAAGAAAAAACGCTTAACGTGCAATCACATTTGAATTTGTATTGTAAAAAAAAAAAAAAATAAACACCATGGGAAACGATACGGACGATAGAAATAATACTGTTACACGCGTTTCCTCCTATTTATGTAACTCGCGATCCTTCCTTAGTTTAATTTTGTCTCATAAGCTTGTACACACACAGGCGCGGTATTTAAGTTAAAACAAATGGAAAGAACACGACACACACACATACACACACCGCGCTTTATGTAAATATATATTCATATATATACAATAACCGTACTCTCAACATGAGACACTGACTGGAAATAAGTATTCCTGCTCGCAAAGGTAAAACTAGATAAAGTTAATAGCATAGTAGATGTATCTCCGATGATATTTTTCGATGATATAAGACTTTCATTGCAGTTGCTTTGACGAGAAAAGAAGATTTGATATAGGGGAGGGTACTTGTAAAGTAATCTGAAACGCAAGAGCGGAATGAGACCTGCGCGGAGAGATCACTTGAAAACAGAGCCGGCGCGATTTTGCGCGCCGACGCTTTAACGTTCACGCCCGCTTCTCGTACTCTTCTTCGTTTGTTCGTGTGAATCACTTCGAGTTAGTATTATCAATCCAAAGTAAACCAAATTAGAGATGACAGGGCGAGCGCGAAGAAGAGAACGACGGGCGTGAGAGCGTCAAAGCCAGGTCCAGAAGCAAAATCGCTCCGGAAGAAGCGCGGAAACTTCAATATGCCGAGCAGGTAGAAACAAAATAAAAAACCACAAATGTATCATGAAGCGATGTAAATACGATAATGTATAATATTACTATAGAGCAGAGGAAAACGCGCAATTCTTTATACGCGCATAACGTGAAAAATGTATGTACTTCTCTCTTTCTAAATGGACCCCAAGAGTCGACTGAGTATTGAGATATAAAAAACCGAAGAAAGCAACAAAAATTAAAAACAAAAAAAAAAACAAGCGTAACGATAGGAGTAATGTATCGAAGTTCTCGATTAAGTACGAAACGCACTCCAGAGATACACACACCATACACGACAATTGTACATAAGTTTCGGATTCTGCGAGAGAAAGTATTTCCGGCTAGCCTGTGCTATAAAAAAAAGACTTTATTATCGGTTACGAGTGCTCTGGGGATCGATTATATTTTTATCTCGTTTATACACCTAAGTATGTAGAATTTTTATATATCCGCGGTAAAACGCATCTCGCACGTTTATATGTAATAATTTTATTCGTACGGCATTATCCGGATATTAGCAAGAACAATTTTGTCTCGAAGATTTGCTAATAACAATACCTAAGAATCGTTTTTTCTTTTGCGTATTAGCAAAAGTCACAAATTTACGTCTCGGGTTGCTGTGCGTGACCCGAGCAGCGATTCTACGACCTGGTCAACTTTTATAGCCGACACTTTTTATTTTGCTGTTGCGAGGAATAAGTTTCTGTTTGCATGCCAGGAAAAATTTTGGTTGCTAATATCCCAATAATACTGTTCGTTCCGTTGCACGACAAGAAGGAAAACCGGGGAAAATGATCTGTTCATCCTCATTTAATTTAATGCTTTTTTTTTGTCATAGAACTCATTTGTGTTTAATTTAATTGCTTCTTGCGTAGAACTTCTCTCATTATGACACTTCTCATTTGACCTTTGTATTACAGGTAAAGTTTAGAGTAACTTTTTTTTCCTTTTATACATACGTTTTTTTTTTTTTTTTAAATAAAATAAGACTAAGACATACCAAATGAAAAAATGTAACGACAAGTTTCGTTAGGTTAGTATCTATCGCATATCAAGGAAGCGGAAGTAAAATACATGCGCTCGTACACACTGTATTTGCCTATTGGCATCCGGATATGTCTAGGATGCGCGCGACCACTTTTACTCTAGCAAGAGTATACGACTAGAAGTATTAATATTTAATAATAAAATAATAATATTAATGATAATAATAATAATCGATATAACAAATTGTACGCAAATGGATGGTCATGTTTTTGAGAATGATTGAGCCTTGCAACAAAGAGATAATTGAAAAAGATAATGTGAGATAATTAAAAACAAATGTTATGCTATATCTTATTTTAATTTTATTATTTAAATTAAATAATTTATATTTATGTACATATACTCTTTTTGTTATCGCGCACACTAACTGTTAATCTTTTATTATTATTATATAAAGATCTCCGTGGAAAAAACTCCTCGGAATATATATATATATATATCTGTGTGTATGTGTGTTTTTTAGTTTTTGCTCTTATTTAAAATATATAAATTTTCTTTTTTTTTTGTTTGACGAGCGCGCATTGGGCTTTCGTTGATTGAAGTACAAAACGCATCGTTTCTCCATTCGAATCCGGGATTACAACGCATCGTGAGGACGCATTATGAAATGTGCACGTGTTACGCCAAATTGCACGCTCGAAGACTGATGACCGTTCATTTGACATATGTATCATATGAAACCACGCATTCGGGTGTGGTGATACTGTTCTTTTTTTTTTTTTTTTTGCGAGAAAAGGGAATGAAAGAAAGAGAGAGAAAGAGCGAACGAGAGAGATAGCGTGAGTGTGTGATCACATGGTGCAAGGTGACAGGATAAGACTACATTTTTAGCTTATATTGGCAAAACGACGCGCCGCGTGTCCTGTGAGGATGCGCGCGCGCGCGCGGCTGTCGGAACCATGAGACTAAAAACAAAAAAACAAAAAAAAAAGGAAAAAACCTTGATATCATTAATATGTGTCGTTTGATATAAAACGAGTGTAAACGCGAAATAATAATATAATAAGTATCATCGTTTTATACACAACCTAATTAAACAAAAAAAAAAATTATTATCTCTACGTACACTATGTACATTCCTAGTATACACGCTCTTCACTGTCATTACACGTTGCATTACACGCGCATGAAGGAAAAGAAATGAACGCATGGACCTATTATTATATACATATATAAATATATATATATATTATATATACATATAAATATATTTATAATAATTAATTATAGCTATTCCAAAAGAAAGAAAAAAAAAACGGACCACCGCGACATCGACGAATGATTAGTTAAATTAATGCCGGAGAGAGATTTCGACGACATCCACGCGCGCATTAATTATCATTATCATCACCCATCATCATTATCATCATCGACATTATGGTGTTAACGGACAAGTTGGCGTATATATATATTTATATATATATATTATTTACGTCGAATACCCGGTTGCGGAGTGTCTCATGTATAACACGGAACAGTCATACCTGTCCCAACCGCCTGCAGTGTAAAGAAACGTTTTTTAGCAAGACACATAAGACAACTCGAGAGCGCAATAGAGAGAAAGAAAGCAAAATATATGAAAATATAGTTTTACAAGAGAGAGAGAGAGAGAGAGAAAACGATTCTCTATGTAAAGTTGTAATAACATTCTTTCACACATACACACACACATACATTGAGATGAACGATTATTGTACACACGCATACGTACATATTTTTTATGTGCGCGCTCGGACGCGCGCGCATATTTGCAAAGGACAAAAATACATATTGTATTACACACGCATTTTCTCGGACTCATTTTTATCTCTCTCAAGACTTTGTACCAAGTTTTTTTTCTTCAACTTGTCAGTCCGACATTTCGAAATTGCAGAGCGCAATTGCCGGGATATCACGAATATCGAGAGAATAAACGCAGCCGACGTCGCGCTTTTCGAAAGCGAAGTGTCTCCTTAGCCAAATTTTTTTTTTTTTTTTTTTTTTTTTTTTTTTAAATCTTTTAGTTTCTCTTCTCTCTTTTATGTATCACTTTCATGTTCCTTTTGTGCCCTCTCCGTCCCATCTCCCTCCCTCCTTCCCTTCCTCGTTTTTCCTTCGTCTCCCTACACGACACATGTATCTGACACGTTATCATGATTGCTAATTAATTTTTAATTATAATTGCTCTGAGGTATATATAGATATATGTATATTTACCTTTAATCATTGTGGTAATTTTTAGACTTAGAAGAACAATATATTTAGCGGATAGAGATTAAAGTATACATATACATAAAAGAAGCGAAGAAAAAAAAATATATATATATATTATATATATATATATTGATAAAATAATTATTGAAGTCAAAAATTAGAAATCGAGGTCGAGCGCATGCAATGCCGAGAGAGAACGACGAGACAAATGGGATGTTTGCCGTATGTAAAAGGTGTATAACGAACGGCAGAGGACTCACGTACACATATACACACACGTACACGTAACACATAAGAGCAGCCCCCGGGACCGACGCGAACCGTCGACCGAAGAGGTTGCCTCTCGCGGAGAATATTCATTGATTGAACAAAAAGATGAAGAGCAGTAAGTGTAAATGTTTGTAAACAAATTATGAAACATTATTTGTTCAGTGCCTACATATTTACACAGTAATAATAAAGATGAAAGATTAGTGAAATCACTTGAAATTCTTATCAATCTCAGAATCCTCTCTTTCTCTCACTCTCTTTTTATTTTTCCTACCTTTTTTCAATATACACCTTCATCCAAAAATAAGAAAAACTAATTTTTCAAGTATATTAATTATTTAGACAAGTTTTTATATATCTATCTATTATTTTAAGAAATATCGGAAAAATTTTCACATTTTAAACACAAAAGTAAGATAAAGAAGTTTTTTCAGGAATGTGCAGTCACATGATAAGTTACTATCAAGAAAGATAACTTGCATGAAGTTAGTCCCGCACAAATTTTCTGTTTTTTATTAATCATAGACGTATAAGTCTATGTTATCAATTATTTTCGTATTACTTCTTTCCGCGTGTGCGATCCGTTACTTCGCGTCTTACAATAACTTTAGAAACATGCAAATTTAATGCATTTATATGCGTTGCACCGAATTTATGCAAACCAAAACAAATCGCACACGCGCATTAACCTTTAACCACAAGTTCGCGGTCACTGACTTCACTCTCTATTTATTTATGTCTAATTTAAAATAATTTTATGCTCTTCCTTCCTCAAAAAATAAAATGTATCGCCATTGTGTTTTGTTACACAAAAAAGATTCCTTTTGTTTTATTTTATAATAACTTTTCTCTTTACTAGTAGTGCAAAATGCAATAAAATGTAAAAATTTACTTCCTCAATTACCTGTATTTACTAAAACGAAGTAATTAAAACTCAATAAAAGTTTAAAAGTCGGTGAGCATATGAGTGATAGCAATTTTTGTCGCCGTTCGGTGGTTGAAGATTATTATACGCATGTATAAATATTTACCTTTCAACTCGGAGGGAAGGTTCATTTCCATTTCTTATCCGATGGCGATCGGAGTTTATAAACATTGACCGGTCAACGCGGCACAAAGAGCGCCCAAGCGAAGTAATGATGATGATGACTCACGCCAAACACTGTGGTCTAATGATAAAGAAAGGCACGGATTCAATTTTCGAACACATCTATTTATGTGTGTAAAATATATATGCACATACAAAATTCGATAATAAAAATAAAAAGAGTATAAATCTATATATTTAAAATCCTGGAACGCTTAACTTCTAACCCTATTTTCGTGCTCTTCAGAAATGAAACTTGTACAAGTAAAATAAATAAATATAAAATGACAAAAATAAAATAAAATAAAATAAATATAAAATGACTTGTGTACAACATAAAATGTGCTTTTGTAAACTACTTCTAAGACAGAAGCACGCACACGGTCAGAGCTGTCTAGTTTCTTTTTTTTATTATCTTTTTGCACGAGACAAAAGCACAGTATGAGGTTAGGATTGCAAGTTGCTCGTACGAGCGTTCCAGGATTGAGAGAAATTTAGATCTGTTTCTCTCATATATCGTTTACAAAATTCGACTAACCAGAATAAAAACGTGCAAAACATTCGGTCGATGATGGTCATATAATTGCGTGATCCTGCCTTCGGCGCAGTTTTGAATTTGCCTATATTTTCGTGGAATCCTCGACGATCCGATTGCGGAAGAAACAATAAAAAGAAACACCGACACTTTCGGCGCGACCGAAAGACACCGCGAGCATAATAAACACGTCGTAAATAGATCGGCAAATCGGTTCAGAGCGACGGCTATTTCGCTTTGATGCGGTGCGATCTCGCCGACGGCCGACGGCCGGCCCGATTCCGTCCGTATCTCTCGCACAATTGCCGCGCACCGCCCTTCCAGCGTCAGTCCCGCCAATCTTCGTCGTCAGGCCCGAGTCGGTAGCCATTGACGAAGCGAGTTTTCCCACTATCGAAATCTTGGACGTAATGCGAGTCACGCACGCGAGAGATCCTTCGAGAGGCCCGGGCTTCTCTCACTGTCAGTGTTGATCTGCGGCGCTTCACAAGTTGTGGAGAGGAAAGTTGGTAAATTCTGCGTTTTTCGCACCTCGTCCCCCCGTTCGTTCGTACAAACGTCCGTCGAAGTCAGGTGATCATCGGTGCGTTTGAGATCGCGAGCCGGTGAGAAGAAGATAACCTGAGTCTTCAAAGAGAAAAAAATTTCGCGGCTCTGCTTAATTTGTATATATGTGTACGTGTATGAGTGTGAGTGTACCGGAGTGTCATCATATTGCGCGCACACAGAGCATGTTACCGATGTTGCAAGAAAATTCGTTGTTTCCGTTGAACCCCAGCCTGGAGGACGAGATCCGTCGGCTGTTCGACATCAATTACAGGGTGCCGGTACCGACAGGTAAGAAATAATTACGTAGATTGTTAGATTCTCGCGTCTCTCAATGTCGAGACGCCGTCATTCGATCGTCGAACAATTTGAAATTCAGCGAGTGATGACTAGATGTACATTTTCCCTTCAAAAAATAAGAAAAATCGCGATCATTATCAGATTATTTAACGGTAGTTTACAGTTTTCTCTTATTGCGACTTGAAATTTCAGAAAATGTCAAGAACCAGCAAAACAGTTTACTTGCAATCCGTAAAAGAAGAGATTTTGAAATGAAATTAAAGAATCTCTTACATCAAATAAGAGCTGGATTATGTAGTTTCCGCATTGTGAACAAATTTACTTATGCAGAATGGATTGCCTTTCCTATCGTTAATGAGACGATATTTCTTTATTATCGCTAATCGTTTTCCTATCTCCGATCGCACACGTCGCGCATCTCATTTTTCATTAACTTAAACAATCGCGTTCTCAGTTTGCGTGTGTTTCGTGAAAGCGACGTCTCACGCTGAGGTTTTACAACGAGCATTTACAGTAAAAGTCTCGCGCGCAAAAAACAAATCTAATGTACATCGGTGAATTTTTAACTATACGAGATAGAAATTTAAGTCGTTACTTGAAAATAACACTACGAAGAAAAATCACTGCGAGTGAAGATTGTTATTTTGTACTTTTTCGACTCTTTAACGCAGTAAAATTTCCTGATACTTCTTGTCTCTTCGTGAAAGAGGCGTCGCAAAAAACAGTACGCGTAAACTTTTTCTGTGAAAAAACAGTCGTATTGTGTTTTCGTTGTTGTCTGCGAAGCAGGAGGAACGAGCGGCAGTTAAAATCCTCTAATCGCGCGTTCGCGCACGTGTGCGCAACTTTTGTAGTCGCCGACTGTGTATGTATGAGGACCCGACCGATGTTTCATCGTCTTCAACGTGTGTGTAGTAACTCATCGGTGTCGAGAAACAAAAAGCAGGTTCCCGCTGCGCGGAAAATGTTTGTCTTTCGATACCGATTTCCTGATAAGCGACATTCCGTGACGAATATCGCGTTCGGTAAACAATTCCAATAAGGATCTCCGAGAACGGATGTGTATGTTTATTTAATCGTGACGTATCGAATTACATTCGGCCTCTGCATCGGAGGATGGCTCCGAGATTCCGAGGCAGTGTCGTAGGATTTTTGATTGCCGCGCGTTTGTTTCAGCTTTCAATATTATATGTTACGTTTAATTTTGTTATATCGAGAGACACGGTGTTCAATTCTAATTTATGCAAAAATTCGAGAAAAGATGAGATTCTGCAATTCATTTTGCATCTCGGCCGATTAGGTATCGCTTGGACTCAATCGAAAGTCGAGATTTGAACACGCACAAAAGGGGGTCTCTTTAGTTTTTCTTCCCTCCGTGTGCTCAAATGGAGATTTTTCGACGCGAGGATCAAGTTATATTAAATTATCATATTATTGCTTAAATTTAACAAGATTTCAAAGTGAAATAGACAGATTGCGCGCGAACATATTGTAAGCGTTGAGATATTTTTGTCCGTCAGCAGTGTGTGTTTGCGAGCACTTTGTGAAGGTTGAATAACATTTGGGGTTTTTTTCCCCTCCCGTTTTTAACGTTTGTTACAGTTGAAGAAGTGATGGCGGACTTTCGGCTCAACGGTCAAGATTACGAGTATTGTCCGGACTTGGACACGGACATAGTCAAACAGAATATTCCACGACGAAAAAAGAACAAGAAACCCTTGCCTACGGAATGCGTCTTTTGCAGAAATAACGGCGAAGAGGAAACTTACTATCGACAACATTTGCTGAAAGATGTTGACGGACGTGTCTGCTGTCCCGTTCTCAGGTCATTATTTTATTTATTACGTAACTCTACCTTATAACGTTCCCTCGGACCTTTTTTTCTTTCTTGAGGATTTTCCAGTAACGCTTTTTTATGTTCACATTTTTATGTCTTCTCTATTGAATCCTCGCTCGTATAATTGCGGGTCCGAAACAAAACTCTTCGAACTGTTTATACAATTTGACGATAAACACATTCAAAGTTTTGTGAGAGAAACGCTCTCGTAAATCACTCTTGGTCTTCTCGAGATCGTAAAGGTTCGCATGTAAGAATCTCGCATGAGAAAAAGATGTTTTTGAAAAAGAAAAAAAAAAACACTTGACACGACGTTCTTTCGAATCGATAATAGTATATTCCAGGCGTACGCAACAAAAATGTGATATTTGGTTGACAGGGCGTACACGTGCCCAATTTGCGGGGCGTGCGGCGACACGGCACACACAGTCAAGTATTGTCCACAGGGTCCTTTTAACGCCAACTCCTTGACTGCGGCGAGCGCATTCAAACTCATGAGGAACTCAACGGGCAAGCGTCGCAGCAAGTAAGTGCACGGGACGACAACTTTTATGCGCGGGCGACGAAAAATTCAAGTATCTTTAAGACGACTAAGATAAACCGGAACGTTTCATGAAAGAAAAAAAGTTAAACGTCGATATATTCAACAAGTGTCTCTCGTATTCCCGCAAATACGTTTGAAACTTCGATTCTAAAACGAGATCGACATTTGAACTTGTCAGGTAGAAATTTCACGTTTCGCGCTCAATATCTTGCATTTTTTTCCTACGCATACACACACACACACATAGTTGGATATTCTTGATATAATTTGTAATTTATCTCCGAAATTATTTGTAATAATATTCATCGTTTTTAATTTATCCGAATTTCTCGCATATTTTTCTCTAATTTGTAATTTATTCCTGCACATTCTCCTTTCCCGTTATTTTATCTCTTCTCTTCTTCCCTCCCCTCCTATATTTGTAAAATATAATTTATGAATTATATGCGAATAACATCATCAGATGCAAACCGCGTTGAGATCAAATGAACCCTCTTGATTTAGAACTGGAAAGTTTACGCGTATTTCGAGAGAGAGACACCTTTTCACCCACACATGTCATCAAGTCAATTTAAGAGAGTAGACGTCGTTTATTGTGATGCACTTCGTGATTTAAGGTATTCTTTGTTCCTATACGCACATTGTGCCTTTCCGAGACCTCTTCGGAGGAGAAATCGTGTACAAATAAACATTCCCTGCATCCACTGTTTCTGTCTAAATAGAAAAAAAAAAAAAAAAAATCATGCTTCTTAATTTGCCTTGACTGCGAAACTTCTCCACTTTTACAGAAGAGAAGCGATCTTAGTGTGTTTCTAAGAGAGCGTCTATTTTTTGAGTATTTACCTGTTTACATCCCCTTTCCCCTTAACGCGAGGTGATACTTTACAATTGAAAAAAAGGAAATTGTGCCTATTTTAATTTATTTTTATTTATTTTGTGCATTATTTTTTTTTTTTTGGCACTGTCTACTCGAAAAAGTGTATACAGTTTTCGAGAAAGAAATTGTCAAATAGATGTGGTTTTTATATTTTACTATATAGTTTAATTAAAAGAGATATATAATACGAATATATAATATGAGATATGTAATATGAATATATATATATTGCCGTGTGCGCGATCGGCGGCGTTCGAACATCTTCTCTTGTGTGTTTGCAAAATTTGTAAATTCTTTGTAAACGCACGCAGAGCAGAGGTGTGTAGTTGGCTCCGGTACTACAATGTTACAGTCGGTGAAACGGCTTAACGGCGTTACTTTGTGTTTATAAATATACTTAGGTAGCGCGGAGATGTTGCTTCGCAAATGACAGAGTGTATGTCAGAAGACACGGTTTTTTGCTCTCTTCTTTCCAAAATGTTCTTTAAAACTCGTAGAAGGACGCGTTCTTTCACGTAATTTTTTTCAAATGATAATAATGCTGTACATATACAATGAAGATGAAAAATAGATATACATAGACATACAATTATATTATTAAGTAATTATAAAGATATGTAATTATAACTTGTTGACGGTAAAGACAGGGCAAGAGAACTGTGTCTGACTTCTTTAGTTTTTTTTTTCTTCGCGCGAGTTCACGAACTCTCAAATTCCTTGACTGAATATCTTTAAACGATTCTTTTGAAATGTTTTTGCACATGATGTAAGAAAACAATGATTTTGTGATACGATGATACGAGAGTTTTTTTTTCTTTCTACATGTTTGTCGATCAGACCTTCCGAGATGAAGTTTTTTGTTAAGATGTTTATATAAAGCCGAAATTTAAGTTTCACATTGTGTTCTTTTAGTTGTATCCGCGAGACCAAATGATAGAAAGAGAAAGTATATAGATGTAAGTGCAAATGAAGTAAGTGCAAAAATATATATATATATATATAAAGAGAGAATAGATTTATATAGATAATTATAATTAATATAATTCTCTCTTTTCGGTGTTATTTATATATACATGATTGCTTAATTCTCCAAATTTCGAGAAATGATTTAAAATTAAAAACTTTCATGTACGCTCACGTTTACAGTGTAATAGTAAGTTATAGAATGAATGGTTATTGATTCTCTTAAAGTATTTCAATCTCTCCTCAAAGGAAGTGTTTGTTATTTTTCCCTAATTGATTTTTTTAGTCACGGCGTTAGGCTAAGAGTTCAATGCTGCGGTTTTGTCATACGACAAATTAGTCGAGAATGTTGACTTACACGTTCAAAAATTAATTTCGAATGCGCGCAAGAGAGATTTCACGTAAAATTTATAAAAAATAGTCGGTTGAACTTCTAATATGTTCGCAAGTTTCGAGCGTTTTCTCAGAAACAAGAAGTTCGACGAAACTGAATTAAATATTTGTACTGCAATATTGCAATACGTATGCATCACTGGATATTGAATTATTATAGGAAAGGTTCGTTGATTTTTCTTTTTAAATTTCTGCCTGTCTATTCTCTCGTTTGTGCTGCTGACTCCTAATCACGAGTGCGTCTATATACTCGGGTTTCGGATTACCATTACGTCATCTCGCGCCTTATGAATCGGTCAGTATTTACTGCGTGCAGCTCTCTCTCTATATTTTGGTCATACATAATAGCAGTATAGTCTTCGTTCTATAAGCTGATCAAATCCTTGTTGTGCGAGAAAAATGCAGAAGTGAAATCTCAGCCTTATTCGTTTCAGTTGACTCAAAATTTCGTTTCTACAATTCGATTTTGCGTACGATAAGAACTTTGAAATTTCTCAGTTGCAAAAAAAGCTCGAGATTCTATTTATTTATAGACCAAAGTCTCTGTACAAAGTATATCTTGAAACATGTAAATATTTAAATCACTTTACGAGTACCACAGTTTTAACAAATTATCCAAAACTCGTATAGTTTTCAATCTCAATGTGAAGCTATATGTGAAGTGTATCTTTGAATAGTAGCGGTGGAAATACTTTCAAAATTTATTTTATAATGAAGAGGAATAAGAACAAATATTTTAGATATTAAAGATGATGGTCTGTGACTTGTTTTGCGCTCACATTTATTTAGTCTTATAAGAACGTAATGTTTTTGTTGCGAATTTATAATACTCGGAACTTTCGAACTGCTGTAACGTTTTCAACGTTAAACATATACATCGTTTCAGTCTGGTCTCAACATCGTTTTTGTCAAAATCTCCGCAAAGTTAACTTTGTGTAACTTCTCCCTCTCGCGTTGACACCCCGACGACACCCATTGTACGCACGCGCCGCCTTTGTACGTAGATATGTAGATTTATGTAATCTAATGGTATTTACAGGAACTTACAATATAGTCCTGCGCAAGCGTGATTGCCAAAGAGTGAGGAGAAATTTATTTTTTTACCAAGGTCCGTCGATTTTCCGAAAAATTATTTCCACGCACGACGAAGAGTTGATTGGCTGTAGGATCCAATCAACAACTCTTCATTAATTAAACGGATTTTTACAGTATTAATATGAGCCAAAGATTACTTAGTTATACGCAGTTTCTACACGAATGTTTGCGCGTACACACTATACATACATATATCTCATACTGACCGATTCATAGTAAGACGCCAGATGACGCAATGATAATCCGAAACCCGTGTGTAAGCAGCATCCGCGATTAAGAGTCAGCAGCAGGTGATAACGGCGGTATGTACGAACAAAACATTTCACATGTACACGGGCAGAGATCTTTAAGAGGAAGAAAAAAATTCACAATCAGTTGGTTTTTACGCGTTTTAATAATAATTTAACGTTGTCCGTGGTGCGTTTTACAGAATTGTACAAATATGTAATTTCACTGGGAGATTCTATCGTAAGATTAACTTCTTATCGCTTCCTTTCTCTCCGTCTATTCGGAATTAAATTTTGTACACTCTAAACTTGTCTCTTTCCCAATTGGAAATTTATACTTTTGCGCGTATTCGGAATTGCAATGGTTTTCAAAGTGCAAATCGACACGCTCGAATTTTTGTCGCACGACAACGCCAGCAATCAAATCTCTAGCCTGACGCTGTAGCAGGTAGCTGAGCAAAGTTATCTCTGCGAAGATTTTGATAATAAATAGAAGTGTGTCTTGAAGTCAGTGAGTGTATATAGAAACTTTATTATTCGTGCCAAATAAAGAAGTCCATTGTTCGAAGGTTGCAGAATATCGTTCTAAAATTCCATTTTTTTTTTTTAATCTGTTTTGAGATAAAATTTTGAAACATTTCCGCTCCTACTACTCAAAGATATGTACTTAAACAGCTCCGCAATGAGATTAAAAAATATCTGAGTTCTGAACAGTTTTGAAACTGTAGTATTTGTAATTTGATTTACGTATTCGTATAACTCGAAATATTTTGTACAAAGATTTCGGTTTAAGTAATTAAAATTGAGCGCGTTGTGCAAGTTACGACTGAAGAATATTGAGCTTTTTTCTAGCTGAGAAACTTTATTGTTTCTGTGTGTGTGATTATCTTACAGAAGAACGACTTGTAGAGATATACACAGAACTGAATAAGGCTGAGATTTCATTGCTGCATACATCGTCATAATACTCATCTTGCCGCTCTTCTATCTTTATCCCTTTTATATATTATTTAAGTACATTTGTATAAATAATTTTGTATTACGCTCAATAATGAATAGAGAATATATATATACACGCATATACATGTATTTTTCAGTGGAAGAAAACACACTTTATTTTTACCTTTCCCGTATATATCGCAATAAACGGTGTACGCCTATCGATCTTATTTAATAATGTTAATCTGACAACCGTGAAATTCAGTGAAATCACTTCGACATGTAATATATACTTTCTGCCACTTCGTTATATACAAAGGGAATCGTTCAATATTGCGTGAGTTGTACAGAATCTGTCTTTTGCATAATGTACACATAATAGATCAGTCGGATAATTTACTCGGCGACGACCTAGTTAAGCATGAATCTTCAAATCAGTGCGAATTAAATAGAAACTTTTTCCTTTGAATTAATTAATATTTCGTCAAGCAAAATTTGTGTTTTAATTGTATTTTCCTTGAATTTAATTTTGTGTGCGTACAATGCGCTTCAGTAATTTATTCTAATTTGTACTCTCCAATAAAAATTAAAATGTAATGTTCAAGCGTTAAATCCTCGTTTTAATATAAAACGATGTTCTCGCTTTTGGAGCGTTTTATTAAAAATATTTTCTTTGTTCTATATTTAATATTGCTTTAATTTTTATTCGGATAAATAGAACATGTTTTCCGTATTCGAGTCGGTAAACGAATTGTTCTTCACGTACGGTAAAGTTATTTAAATGCGACGAAAAAAAATATTTAATTGAAGTTATATTCGAGTAACGCATTGCTCTCTTGTGATTACTAGGTAAACATGTCACTTTTTTGTGTTCGAACGGTTAAACAAAAATTTGTTTTAATTTTATTCTTATAAAAATTGGTTTCTTTTTGCAAATAGATTAATTTGTATTTAAAATTGTTTTTGTATAACTTTGCGACATTACGTAATTGATGTTTTGTATACATTAAATTTATGCAAAATTTCTAGTGTAAATGCATTACTATAATTTTTAAAATTTATAGAAAAAAACGTTGGTAAAATATTTGCAATTGGAATTTGTAATTTTTGTTCTATAATTTGTTATATGAGATTTGTTTTATTGGAAATGTAAACGTCATCATTTTCATGGAAACTCCGATGATGCACCGCTTATTATGCTTTATCTTCGAAAATTGGCCGGCGCAACAAAAGGTAGGCTATTTAGAGTCATATCTGAATCTGGACGTTCCCCATAAGCCGGGAAACACCAGCACATCCTGTATACATAAATGTGCACTCGTGTTAAAAATCGTTCAATAGAGTGCGAGCCGCCGGATAGTAAACGACTCGTGTCGTCATGTCACGGCCTTACGCGCTGTCAGTGAACGTGGTTGTTGCCGTTGCGATGATGATGATGATGATGATGATGATGACGACGACGATCGGTAGCGTATCTTTGGAAGATGCAAATCGGAATTCCGGTCAGATCGATAGACCGGTTGCTGTTCAAATGGGAGACATCGTCGTTCCTCGAAATCCGAACACGCCGTTCACCGAATCGTCGCGTTTCTTCTTCTTGCATTGGCTCAAATACAAACCACGTTATCAAAAATTGGACAAAATCAGAAGCACTACGCAGCGAACCAGAGACTGCATCTGCGTGCCGTTCTATCTGTGCGACGACAATCAGACCATCATTAACGACGGCGCGGGAATAATCGACCTGCGGTGAGTTGAGTTTCGATATAATCGATCGGTATTTGAAAATCTAAATTTATTAGTGCCGATTCTAATTAAATCGAGAATGTTCCGCGATGAATTGCTAGGCAAATTACTAAATATATTGCAGCATTCGGCAATGTACGGAAGTTTTAGAGGTCTGCTGCTATCCGCGAAATGCCACAGGATCTCCGATCGTGACACCTACGACTCTTCCTACGGTATTTCCGACGACGGCAACAACAACAACAACATTAGCACCGACCACACTTCCACCGGTAATTTTTCCAACCGGTTCGACAAGTCCTCCCGTCACCGGGCTGCCAAATCAGAATTGCATCTGCGTGGATATAGCACTGTGCGATCCCAACGGGATAGTTTCCATTTCCGGCGAGGGTGTAATAAACCCGCGGCAACAATACGGTTTGTGTCCCGGCGCGAATCAAGTCTGTTGCAGGATTCTGATAATCACGCCGCAGCCGACGACGACGACGACGCCAGCACCGACAACGATGACCCCCGCACCGACTACAATAACACCCGCACCGACGACGACAACGACAATGACGGTACCGCCTGGACAGACACAACTATGTTTCGTCTGCAATAACACCATTATATGTTTCACGTGCGCAATCATTATCACGCCCGACGGCAACGGCACGATAGATCCGAGATTTTCTCAGATTCTCTCGGGAGGAAACATGTGCGCGTTGACGAGTCTGCTGAACTGTCCGGGCACGACCGTCACCCCGACCACGAATCTGTTAGGTCCGTTAAAGAACTCAGGCACTCCGCAGGCTTGTTATTGCGTGAAGACCTGGCTGTGTTCCGAGGGAAACGCCGTCAGTCCCGACGGCGGTCAGGGCGTAATCGATTCGAGATTCACGGGATGCTCGTCGGCGGACGAAGTGTGCTGCAAGCCCGCGGGAATCGATCTTCAGGGTCTTCGCGGCGCCGGCACTTCCACTTCCAGTAGTCCCCTGGTGAGCGGACGATCCGATTTCTCTTCCGAGATCACTTGCGGTCTGCAGAACAACACTTACGCACCGCGTACGTAAATTTGCGTTGTACATTTGCGTCATCAGCATGATCGGAGTTGATGCGTGTTCAAGCGATAATGCGATCGATGATCCTTACAGCGCAACCTTATCCGGTTGACTCCGGAAAAACTTACTTCGCCGAATTTCCCTGGATGGTCGCGCTTCTCCTGAAGCCCGCGAACGGCAATTCTTACGTTTTCAATTGTGGCGCTTCGATGATCAGCAGCGGGGCCGTTCTCACCGCCGCACATTGCGTCGCAAAGTACTGAAGAAATACGAGATCAAGAAATATACGCAGATGTATTTATAATAAATAAGAAATCTCAATTTTTTAATAGTCGAAAACCGGGGGACCTGGTTGCGCGCTTCGGTCAGTGGGACATAGAGAACAACACTCAACCGCTACCCACTCAAGATGCGAACATCATCGAGATAGTCACGCATCCGATGTACAACAGCGGCGGATTGTTTCACGACGTTGCTGTTCTCGTTCTGGAGAGATCGATTGCTTATAGCGCGAACATTATGCCGATTTGTCTTCCCGAGCAAGGTATGATCTTTCCGGCGAGTACCAGATGCTACGGCATAGGATGGGGAAGCGATTCGTTCGGTAAGCTTCGAATGGAATTCACACGGACTTGTTTGTCGGTTTTTTCCGAATTCAACGAAAATCGCGCTTCTGCGTAGGACCGGAAGGAAAGTATCAAGCCGAACTTCGCAAGGTCGATCTTCCTATTGTCGAGCGAACGGACTGTCAGACGCGTTTACGAAACACCAAGCTAGGCTCGTACTTTCAACTGCACGGATCGTTTATTTGCGCGGGAGGCGAAGCGAACAGAGACACGTGTCGTGGAGTTTTTTAAATATAGACAATGAAGAATGCGAAAGAAGTAGACTTCGATAATAAGTAAAAATAGTTAAAAGTTAGAATAGAATTTCTTTCTTCAGGCTGGCATTGTATCCTGGGGCATTGGTTGCGGAGCCTCTAACGTTCCTGCGGTATACGCTAGCGTTCCGCAACATCGTCAGTGGATAGATCGGCAACTCGCAACTTACGGTGTTCAGTGAAGTATATTTGATTGTTCTTCTTAGAAGAATATTTCTTATTTAACTGCCATTTGTTTGCTTTTGATATACAATAGCATAGATGATAATATGTGCGTACAATAATCAATATTGTAATAATAATATTTTCCATATATTGTCTCTCTTCACGCTGTTATTTATGTAATTCGGTTGATTAATTTTTAATGTGTATCAAGTTTTCTCTTTAATTTGTTTGACGTATTCTCTTTTAGACTATATTCTCTTTTAGACTAAATAAGTGAAATGTTATTTTCATCAATACATGCGCTATCACAACATGATGATATTGTAGGAAAGAGTCGAAGGTCACGTATATATCGTGTCCCAGTTTAAAATGTCGAAGCAAATATTTATGTACACGTACAGTATTCACAACCGCGCACGCGGTTTTATACACATTACGAAGTATTTATATGACAATTATTATTGTAAAATCAAATGTTATGATCTCTTTTACATAATATGACGCAAACATTTTGAAATAAAAATTATAGGAAATGTTTTTTAATTTTTATCGCATATTACATATTATATTATATTTATTTTATAATATTTATCATTGTATTTAAATATATATATATATATATATATAACGAAAACACTTATTTTTGTATTAAAATTTTTTTTATTATTTTTGTTATATTTTATCGCAAATAATTTAATGTCTTATTTGATACGCTAACCTGTATCTTATTATATTATTTAATAAAATATATATTTAGACACTTAATCAAGCCTGTGTGTCTGATGCGCCAGTTAACTTGTATTTAGTACCTCTGGAGTCAAGTCTTCCAATAGCCGTGATCGTCTAGTGGTTAGGACCCTACGTTGTGGCCGTAGTAACCCAGGTTCGAATCCTGGTCACGGCAATGTGAAAGCATTGTCACGGTGGAAGTTTTTTTTTTCGTTTAATTTTAATCGTATAGTATTTTGATTTGTGTTTTATAATTTAATTTTATTGTTTTTATTATATTTTTATGTAAATATTAATATTTCAGTGACAAAATCAGCTGTCAAACTTGTTCGCAATTTTGATGAAGAAGTGATCGTTTAATCAAATTGTTTAACATGTATTGAGAGATTTCTCTTTGCTTGTTAATTATAAAGCATTATTAATAACAATATTTCTCACACACATGTATCTATGTACATGGAAGAAAGAAATTAGTTTTAATGTTTATATTTTTTGTCGCGAATCGCGTAAAAATTCGTAGTAAAATATACTTTTTATCGATATTAATTT